>MU837128.1:27973-101118 GCA_029603245.1 Rhizopogon salebrosus TDB-379
TGACATCCCACCACTTCCGGCTGCGACTGCATGCAGTTCAAAGATAATGTTATGGTGAATACTCCTGCCTCATCCCTGTCATTGTGCCAGTTGTTGCCCAATATGTGTCCAGTTGCGACGTCCCATAGTCGTAGTAGCCGTCTTCCGAACATGTAATGATTCGCCGTCCGGGCAGGTGCCCAACAGCTCGAGCACAACTGGTATGTCCTCGCGTCGTCTAGAGGGACTTTATAGCTGACGTCTCTTCGATCTCAGTCCTCATTGAAGGCATGCTATATGCCGGGCGTCTTAACTATGGCAGTTTGCGAGTATCCAACTCGATATTAGTACCGGAACGGGCTATCTGGCGAGAGCAAAAATTCATGGCAATCTTCTTCTACGTCAATTCTTTTCAAAGAGCGAACGAAGCATGATTACTTACCACAAAACCTACTTTGGTGGGTTCAATTCTGACTCACTAGACGTTTCCGGACTGCGCTGCGCTGTTCTTAGAGAATCTGCAGGAGAAATTTGTAAGGGTCAGAGTAAGTTCAACAAGAGGGATAGCCTGAAAGCTAAGAGAGAGGTCGGAGTCGAGGAAGTTGGACCAATGTTCGTTCAAGGCCTCTACCAATGTTTGTCCAATGTGTTATTTTTTCCAGATTGACGATGCCGTGTCAGATAAATCCAGGCGCCCAGGTCCTAATGACAAGCAAGCAATTCCTGTGTTCTCTTGGGTCCGTAATCTTTGCTTCATGAGAGTCGGAGAGCGTGTTGCACTGTCACAGCCGGTGCGCGAGGATAATTCATGCTGTATAAAAGTCTGCACTGATGACGCTAGTACTGGTTGACGTTTTGCCACTGATTTAATAACTGATAACTAGGGTCAGGCGCTGCGAGATGTTGCAGGATCTAGCAAGCAAGTCTTTACTTTCTGTATTGACAACAGAAGAACTGGAATCGTGCAACATCCATAAGATAATAACGACGATTGCGTATTATGGCAGTCCCAGGTCTCTTCGAGTTGTTTGCTCCCAACGGCAACGGACTAGACCTGGCGTTGACTTCACTTTGCAAGGTGACAGAGGGGGGAACAACAGCATGGCTGAGGCGCAGGTGCTATGTTGCATTACACGGATTCCAGACGAATGCTCCTGATCGAATTATTGGACGTGATCACAGCAATCATGGACAGCAATGTCTATTATCCGCAACTAATCGAGACTTCTCGACGTTGGTTTCCTGGTCGTCACTGAGCTTCATGTCTAGTGGACTCCAATCGTGGAGGCGTTGTAGTCCCAGAAAACTCCCGGATTAACACACTGCCGAGGTCACCGATATTCCGACGAGGTTGGCATCGACGCAGCATGAGTATTTGAATGGCGCGGATCCCGCTGCGCCCGCTCCGTAATTAATTATGGGACTGATTGTGACGGACGTATTGGCGGGGTACACGAGCATGTACACACAACTCGACAATTGTCCCATAGACGTGCGACATTCCCGAAGAAATTGTACCCACTAACAGTGTTGCTCAATCAAGTACTTAACTATCAATACTAACAATGACTCATTCCATAAAGTGAAACTTATCCACTCTATATGTATAGGAAGCTAGCCTTTGGGTGGGTGAGAGATACCCCCGGAAATATTTTTAGAAAATCAAGCAGGAGAACGAATATTAAATTAAGTGATACTAGCAATTACCGTCGACATCGCTCCCCAGGTTCACATCTAGTTCAGGACCGGCATCGCAGGCGAAAGGGACATGAAACCTGCGAATAGGCTCGTAAAATGCTTTCACGACGTCCATTTTTGGGATCAGCACCCATAAACGAGGCTAAGGGAACAGCTTGGTTGCAAATGCGCATTAGTTGGACCGATCCATCGCTCCAAAGCACAGCGGGTCGTGAGGGGGAGAACTAGTATGGGTATATCGTATGACTGAAAGAAGGAGAATGGACGGTTGACAGGGAGCTGGGAGAATGACGTGGGGAAGCGGGCGGAAGAGATCAGCGATGAGAGCCGATAAGATGGCGGCCTTGTAGCGGGCCGGGTTGGTGAATCGTGGCGATGCTGGCGTGTTTAGTTAGCTGGCGTTGGAGTGGGAGATCGAAATCACCAACGCGACCACGTTGAACCGCGTGTTCAAGACTTTGCTTGGTGGTCAACGTCTGCAGTAGAGTGAGCAGGGGAAAGGAATTGTTGTGTTATATTTGGTCTGTAATAAGCCGCTTGGGCGCGGTATCCGTTGTCCGTTGTCCGTCGTCGTCGTCTGCAAGCTAGATCGTCCTTTTTTTCTTGTTCGACGACCGCCATCAACAACTCAAGCCAGTCCAGGTCTGCCCGTCCGTCCCAAAGCTGTAAGCGCAAAATCTCATATATCGCTATCTGACTTCAACCATCGTCGGCTCTTTGCAGCCTTTCCATGGCAATTCTCGCACCGCAAGATTGGCACCCACCTCGCGATCATTCTCCTAGCATGGACCCAACCATACCACGCCAGCGCTCGTCTCCTTCCAACGATCCACAGCCTAATTTACCCATCCAGCCTTATCCATACCCTGTACAGCAGGCCCACGGCGCTTGGACACCCAGTCCTGCTGCTCAACCCTTTTACCCTTCATACTATCAGCAAAATCAGCACCAGCACCAACAACCACCTCAACACCCTTACCCGTCACCCCCTTCAAATCCTTATTTTGACCCTCAGGCAAATGCTCAGCTTGCTCAATGGGCATATCAGCAGATGATGTATACTCAACAGCAGCAGATACATGCCCAGCAGCAGCAACAACAACAGCAGCAGCAGCAGCAACAACGCAGCAGCAGCCAACCCAGCTCTCCAGCTGACTACTATAACCCCTCCCAGCTCTTCTCTCCTTTTCCAACCGGCACTCCTCCACCGCATTCTCACCACCAGAACTTCTCTCCCCAAGTCCAGCGCTCAGCATCGTCCGATGGTGCCCCATACAGCGGTTTTCACCCATATCGTCGTCCCAACAACAACACCCGCCCTTCCCATGCCCAGGAACACCAGGAGTGGCGTGCTCCTACCACAGCCGGTCCCTTCCAACCACCATACGCACGCGGCGGTGAAGCTTCTGCTTCTAGCACTTCCGTTAACTCCTCCTCCTCTCACGGTGGCGGCGCCACCCCAGGTTCGCGCCAGCGAACCAGTAGCATCCAGGCCCAGGGCTCCTCTCAACAGGGCAGCGTCCGTTCGAGGAACCCACCCCCTACAGAAACTCCCCGTGCCCGTACCGGCAGCGGCTCCTCTAGCACTAGCCGGTCAACCCCGCAACCACATCCCCATCACCGCACTACATCCTCTTCGTCCAGTAACTCTACTTCTCCCCGTCCTTCGGCATCCACTGCCACCTCACGAAGCTCCACGTCTACAAGTACCACTCCTGCCGCAGCATCCTCTTCTTCCCATGCACGTCCCGTCCGGCCTTCCCCTCTCAGCCAGGGCACTTACACTGCCACAGAAAAGCGCATGTCGCGTGATGATTCTGACCTCGCCGCCATGCTCGAGGGCACATCCATCGGTGGAAAAACCGGCGGCATCAAGGGCAGACTTCGCCGCGCGCTGAGTCTCAATGCCGCCCAGGCCCTCCAGGAGGAGGAGGAGCCCCCGACTGCAGGTGGCAGCAGCAGCAGCAGCAAGGACGCCCCTGCTATCAAGCCTGCTGACGCTGATGCTGCCAGCACTGCCACAGTGCAGACTAAGAAAAAAGGGCGCGCAGCGTCGCTGTTCAACTCCCGTCTCAATGCGAGCACCGATAACATCTCACTCTCCTCGACCATGTCCTCTGCATCTGTCGTCATCCGGAAAATCGGGTCTATCGGCAAGCTTGCCCGGAGGAACAGCTTGGCAGGCATCACGTCGCTCTTCAAGGACAAGAACAAGTCATCCACCGAGGACGGCGAGGAGAGTGGCAGCAAGAAGAAGAAAAAGAAGGATGCCAAGGGCGCTGCTGTTGCCCCTAGCGTGTCGCATGCCGTGGCAGAACTAGATCGGGGAAGCGATTGGAGCGGGCCTGAGATGACTGGCTTAAGCCCTGCTGCAAAGCTTGCGCGCCAACATACTCTCAAGAGCAACGCCGAGGCAGCTGCCAAGGCACGCGCAGAGCAGGTACAGCAACAGGTACAGCCCAATAGGGTGCATGTCCCTGCTGCCTGGGAGAAGAACACCACGACGCGTGCGGGCGAGTCTAGCGGACGCGTGAGTGAGGACGGTACACGTGTCGTAGTCGAGGACGACGACGATAGTGATGATGGACATCCATATGCACCACAGCCGGGACAGGATTTCATCTCAGACGAGTGGGACGATGATGAAATTTGGGACGAGGACGCCGAGGGCGAGGAGGATGTCACTATTCGTGTAGGAATGAGTCCTGAACACAAGGGTGAAGATGAGGAGGTCGTCGCATGGGCGACCAACATCCGGCGGAGCGTCGAGCGTCAGCGGACGCCCGCCAAGGGCATCCTGAAGGGTGCGTATAAACTGGTTGGGCACTGTTCTTACTGACTTTCCAATAGGTGCCGATAACTATTCACAAGACGTATATAACGGCGAGGCCGCAGCAAATCCTGCCTTCAGTCGCGTACGCTCAAACTCTTACAACTCACATCCAGGGCAATCATCAGAGCTGGGCCCCCTTGCTCATATACCCTCTCCTGACCCAGATCAGATCGATGGGCTGCATCGACACCCTTCACATTCATCAAGCAATTCGCACACAGGAGGTAACGCGCCCTCCTCGCCTCCTCTCCAGTCAAGTCCCTCTGACACTCCAGACCACCCACCAGAGAAAGAAAGGAGCATGTTCACGCTCTCCAACTCATCTGCCCCTGCTCTGTCGACGATGCCCAGGTCCCCGCCGACGCTAACGCACCGCTCAGCGACGACGCCTGCCAAAAGACTTGTGTTTGCAAACAATTTGTCAGTTTATGATACCTTTTCGTCCGCAGTCTATGATCGTCGCAGCGAGCCTGCGACGTGGAGCCGACTGACGCCTGCGTTGGCACAACGCATCAAAGAAGAGCTCAATTCATACAAGATGGAGGAGATGGAGGTACATACATGTAGTCGGATGCAGTGCGTGCCCTCGACGTTTTTCCTCTTCCTAACTAACTCTCGCGCAGTACTCAATTCTTCATCTGACCGTGTTCATTTGTTGCTGGTGTGGTGCTCGTTCGTTTCGATCTTTTGGCTGCATTTCCGCTTCCCAGTTCTTTTACTTACACAACGCACCCTATCCCCACCATCCCTCACTTCTGATCTAAAAACTCAGCATGCCATGTACGAGCACTCGCATTCGCATTCGCATTTACAGGCGGCTGCGCTGCACTCAATCACAGTATTTCATTAAAGCTGTAGGATCCAGATATCCCTCATCCCTCCCACCACGTTTTACTTCATTACATCTTTTCTCTACATATACCCTCACGTGTAATACTATGCGCGCCGGGCGTTGCCCATCACACACCCACTCCTTTGCAAATAGCTCTGCTCGTACATACATCGATATCTTGGACGCTTTGCGTTGAGGTTTTTGTTGAAGTTTCGGCGCTTCTAAACTCTTCGTCTTCTGATTCTTTATTCACAACAAGGCCTTCTGTCCTAACCTACATGTTTAGTATACATACGTCACAAGTTCAACTTCTAAATGAATTTGTTCTCGTATTCATATTGACAGCGTGGCAACATCGCCATGAACATGCATGAATTCATCACCCAAGAATAAGTAAGGCATATCTAGCTCTGTATAGTAAAAAGTGTGATTAATCTACATGGAGTGCTTGACAGGAAGTGCTAGATACTGGCGAAAGCCTTGCCAATGAATGCATAGCAATGAACAAACAAAACTAAGCAGAAAGCATCGAGACTCGCTTATAAACAATGAGGCGGTCGTCAGTAGCTTACTCCCAAGATGGTGATGTGCTGTATGAGTGACTGCGACCGTTCTGTGCCGGACTCGAGGGTGACCACTGGGGTGATGTCGGGCTATAGGCGGGAGAAGCAGGGGCTAAAAAAAAATTAGCGGAACGGTCAGTATCCAGGGGGTAAATCTTACAATATGCAGGTGCTGCACGCAATCGAGGGTCAGTGAGAATGGAAAGGCGACGTAGTGAGAGTACTCACAAGCTGGAGAGTATGTTGGGGATGTCGGAGCTGAGTAGTGTGAGAAGTCACATTTTCCACGAATGTGAGCCGACTTACAGTATTTGGGAGATGAAGGGGACATTGGTGAAGTAGGCGAATATTTCGGTGACGACGGCGACATTTGAGCGGGAGCTGGGATAGGTCTCAGCATGGAGCATTTCAATGAAAGACGAGGACTTACAAGCTGTGTGATGATAGAATGATACGACAGGTCATCAGTACACATCATACGTGGGTAACATCTGAACTTACTTGGTGAGTCTGAGAAAAGAAATATGTTAGTCAAAGGGCTGGCTCTAAATACGAAAGAGATAAACTCACATCGCGGAGAAGCAGGGCTGAAGGAGGGACTGGTGGGAGAGTACCGCGGCGATGTGGGGGAGAATGATGGGGACTGTGGGCTATACCGTGGCGGCGAGGTGGGAGAGAACGAAGGTAAGGTGGGAGAGTAACGTGGGCTCGTTGGGGAATAACCTGGCGACGTGAGATTGAGTGCTGGAGAAGTTGGTGAATATGTCGGCGATGTGGGTCCCCTGCCACGATCGTAGAAAGGAGAGGTGGCATACGGAGAGGTACCGAAAGGTGATGTCGCACCTCCAAACGGCGATTGGGGAACATACGGAGATGTGGGCGAGTATGTGTTTGGAGAGCTGGGACTGTAGCCAGGGCCCGCAGGTGACATGCCTCCAGCGCCAAGGGGGCTCTGCCCGTACCCAAGGAACGAGAAATTGGCGGGATCCTCGCCGCCATTGACTGCGAGAGGAGAGAAGGCAGCTGATTCTCCTTTGAAGTTTCCTTCTGACCATGCAGGAGAGTTGGTGTCGTATGGGGTCATTGCCACTTGCCCAGGCGTCATTCCACCATCTGCCTGTGCCGCTAGCATATTTTGAACCGGTAGGCGATGATCCACGATAGCATCCTTCAGCATATCGATGTCAAGCGCTACATCAAAGGCACCAGTACCCATTGGCGCTAGCTGACCGAACATGACATTCTCAGCAATGCCATGACAGTCATCCTTCTCCCCGACTGCAGCAGCCTCCATAAGGATCTCAACCGTCTCCTCGAAGGAACAACGCATGAGGGCTCCAGTGTCAGCACGATTGATGCCGTGACGGGTAATCGCCATTAGCGAGCCTCGGTGCGTCATCAAATCACAAAGGAGAGCGAGGTGGCGATAATTGACGTAGGAACCGTCGAATTCGATGACTCCACGTAACTCCCTCATGATTGCAGCGCGGGCTGCTTCAATGCCCAACACATTGAAGACTTCAACGCAGCTGTTTGAGTAGGTGCGTGTGAAGTCGACGCTGTCAATGCACATAACAGTCTTCAGGTTGATACCGTCCGTCTCCAATACCCACTCCTTCTTTGACTTGATGGAGCCCGAGCGGTCAACATACACCTTGTCGTGCTCCTGCAGGAAGACTCTGTGGATGCCAGGGACACCGCGCAAGCTGACGGAGTTCAACATCGTATTTTCAAGCTGGCGCAAGAAGATGTCTTCTTCGACTGTTCCTAGACCATCATCGTCCTTATCACCACCGCCTAGAACACGGCAACGGATGATGAGCTTCTCGGAGTTATCTTCGCTCCAAATGACGAAGAGATCAGTCTTGAAGCTCTCCGCGATGCGGCCAGCGACGTAAGCCATGGTAAGCTTGCGATCGATCATTTTGGCACGGTCAAGCTCGAGACGAAGGAGCCACGGTGACTGCAGATGCAATTTCGACTCAATCTCCTCGTCGGGGATGGCAAAGAACGACTCCACGAAGACGGCATCCTCCTCGATAATGGTAGAGCTTGGGTCCGGGTCATACCAGATCTCCACAGCTGCCGTCACAGTACGCAGCGATGTATACGCCAGCTCTTGCTGAACGTTCTTGGCGAGCAAGCCCTGGCTCTCTTCAGCAATGTCGGACTCGAGGTAGACAGAGAGTGAAGGCGTTTTGATCTTGGTGGCGACGTTAATGATCTCCTTCAACCTCGGAACACCAAGCGTCACGTTCTTGCTGGAGACACCGGCATAATGGAAAGTGTTGAGCGTCATCTGCGTGGCAGGTTCACCGATTGACTGAGCAGCCAACGTGCCGCACATCTCTCCTGGGTTCACTAGCGACTGGTTGAACTTCGCTTCTATTTCACCAAGGACCCAGTCAAACGCTTCCCTGGTAATATGGAACTTTTCGAGCACGTGGCGCGCAGCCAATGTGGCACGCATGTGCATGCGGAACGTGAGCGATGAGTTGGCCTGGACTTCCCTCGTGAGCGGATCATCTCCAAAGACGACAGCCAAACGGTTATTGAGCTGCTGGACGGCTTCAACAATGTATGCCGGCTCCAAGTCACTTGGCTTCCGCTTGTCGATATGGAAGATTTGGCTGGCGTTCTGAATAATGCGGTGAAGGTTGACAGGTAGATAGTGGGGTGTAAGGCCATCTGCCTGAGGGAAGATGAACTCTCGCAGAAGACGGCGGTCGTTAAGAAGCTCGTTATATTCTTCATCCAACTTCATCTGCAGCTCCAGAGAGCTGTCATCCACGCCAATTTGCAAGGTATTGGGCAGGAAGCCACTCTTGCCATCCGTGACGTCTACGCGATAGTTGTGTTCAAAGGCTTGGTTGTCAAGACCGAAGGTCTCAATCTTCTGACGCTCGATGAAAGCTCCGTCCATACCGTCCTCGCCATACACGAATTGAATGAGATCCCCAAGTGAGTTGCGTACAGTGCCGTCGTAGTGAACCATGACATCCTCCAGTGCCTTGACAAGACGACGCTGGATGTACCCAGTTTCTGCTGTCTTGACGGCAGTATCAATGAGACCTTCTCTTCCAGCCATAGCATGGAAGAAAAACTCCTGCGGTGTCAACCCACGTAGATACGAATTTTCGACGAAACCACGCGCTTCTGGGCTGAAGTCGTCCTTGGTGAAATGAGGAAGAGTACGATGGCGAAAACCGAACGGGATACGACGACCCTCAACACTCTGCTGCCCGACACAGACCGACATTTGCGAGATGTTGATGTATGAACCCTTGGAGCCGGCCGTGACCATCTGCTTCACGTTGTTGTCATCTTTGAGGTTCTTCTGTGCGTACTGACCGGAGTCATCACGAGCGCGGTTAAGCTCACGTTCTACCTTGCTCTCGAAGGACTCTCGAATGGTCATACCGGGCAGCGCCTTGAGCTTGTCATGATATGCCTCCTCAATGATCTCTGTGACCAACTGCTTCTTCTCGCCAATCCGCTGCGTGATGTAGTTCATGACTTTGGGACCAGCAATAGTGTCACCAATACCGATACTGAACCCGTTGTGGAACAGCCAGAAATTCACGACCATCTGGATGCCCGTGAAGAGGTCACGAGTAGCCTCTGGACCCTTCTCGCGGAAGACGACGTGCACCAAACCACCTTGCGAAGCACCAACGGTCTTCTTCTCGACAACACCAAAGATGATTTCGCCATTCTCGATCAACATGCCATCATCGAAGACGGGATTCGAGGACTTTGGATCTGGAGCTCTCTGGATGTTGATACCGCGAGGAATGACCATGCTGAGAATTTGCTTCCCAGACCACAGGGGTTTTGGCTTGATGATGGCGGGTATTGGCACGTTGCCATCCCAGCCGGGGACCCATAACAAGATATTCTGAACTTGATTCCAATCCAGGAACGTATCTCGCAGCGTGAACTTGCGAATACCACAAAGTGTGTCCTGCACAATACCCATGACAGGCTTGTTGGCTTGTGGCGAGATAATCTATGTGCCGTAGTTAGTATAAACCAGCCATGCGTGAGAGATGCGGGTACCTGACGAGGAACCCATGCTATTTGCGACAGTTCGGCGCGGGTTTCTTCACTTTGCGGGATGCTGGGAGATGTGAATATCGTAAAACCAATGAAAGATACGAGTGACTTACTGCATGTTCATTTCGTCACCGTCAAAATCGGCGTTGTAGGGAGGCGTCACGGACAGATTCAGTCGGAACGCTGCACTCATTAATTTCTGAGAGTACGTAGGGCACGCATATACTCACTAGAGTATGGCATCAGTCTCACGCGGTGGCTCATCATACTCATCTTGTGCAAACTAGGCTGCCGGTTGAACAGCACGAAGCTGAAAAATGACATCAGTATGGAACACAGTATGCATCATTTGTTCGTCGCAAACTCACTCTCCATCCTTCAGATGCCGCTCGACGATCCAGCCGTATTGCAGGAACGCGTCTGCGCGCTTATTATAGCGCAAGTCAATACGTTCACCAGTATCTCGCACGACATATCGTGCGCCGGGGTATGCGGTGGGACCGTTGCGCACCAGCTCTTGGAGGTACGCAATGTTATAGGGTGTCACTACATTTCCACGGTAAGTTCAAAATTTCTAGCGATTATGAAGAACGCACCTCGTTCGGGATAGGTCAAATTCATGGCAATGCTTCGAGGAACACCGACTTCATCCAACTCGAGATTAGGATCGCCTGTGATGACAGTACGCGCAGAGAAGTCCACACGCTTGCCCATCAGGTTACCACGCAGACGTCCCTCTTTACCCTTTAGCCGCGCACGAATAGCCTTCACCGGACGACCAGACTTCTGTAGCGCCTGGGGAATACCCGCAATGTCGTTGTCCATATAAGTGGCAACATGAAACTGCAACGAGCCAGTCAATAGCTGGACTTGATTTCGCCTCTACGATACTTGCCTGGAGCAGGTGCTCATGCTCGCTAATAACATGCGCAGGTGCGCCTTCCTGTTCACACCGCCGTACATGTGCGGACGCCTTAATGATCTCACCGAGCTTGTACGTCAAGTCATCTTCGCTCCGCATAGCACCGCCGTCAACTGCTATACTTGGACGGACAGGAGGAGGCGGGACAGGCATCACAGTAAGAATCATCCACTCTGGACGAGCATACTCATCCGAAAGACCTATGAGATGAAGGTCGGAGTCGGACATCTTCTTGAATGTCGTGTAAACTTCAGACGGCGTAATTAGCCGCTTGTCAGGCTGCATTGATTTCACATCCTGAAAGTCGGTCAGTAACAGCATTCAGTTAGTGCCGCCATATACCAACCTCGTCTTCATCTTTGGGTCTTTTGTACTGGACGAAAAGCTTCAAGCCTTCTTTCCTAACGAGCGGTTGTACGTGACCGCATCCACCATGACCTTTCTTGGGCTCATCCGCATCTCCTTCAGCACCCTCTTCCTTGGGCTCGTCACTCTCACAGACCATCTTGGTCTTGCAGTGCGCCCACACAACGGCCATGCGCGCCTTCGGATCGCGAACATGCCGGATCTTGTCGGCGAAGTTGGGGTCGGACTAAGGAATGACATTGACATTGAAGGAACAAGATAGGAAGCACATGAAATTTAAAACGTCAGCATCAACGTCGGCGGAAATAGAAACATTATCTAAAAAATTCAAAAGCATCACAAGGAGGCAGCCGACATGACTTGTGCACATATGTCGGCCATCGGCAAGCCCCCTGCCTGCGTCACAGGGAGGGCTACCAAAGCCGAGTCCAGTAGAGTGCCTAGGGCACAAGCTGGACTACGATCTTTCGCACTCCTCGTTCAGCGCCCCATTTCACCGCGCACCTCGTGTCCAACCAGCACTGAGCGTTTGCAATGGTCCACGCGGCGATCAAGCGATCGAAAACGCGCATAGACCACGCCACAGGAGGTCAAACGCCTCGCTTGTCGAGGTACTGTCGCGGTGCGGGTTTGGGGTTCTCCATAGATTATGGAGAGAGCCCCCAGAAAATTGGGAGGTGGGGTGCGAAACGAGTAGAGGAACGAAATTCAACTCACGATATCGGCTTTTAGCTTTCCACAATTTACACATATACACTCCAGGATCTTCTTCACTTTAATGATAAAACCTAGGTAATCCGGTGAATGTTGAACGGTAAGACAATGAAAGCTTTGCCTACACACCTGGATGAAACACTGGCCTCGCCAACTCGATATGGCCAAAATGACCAGGACACTCTGACATTCCCTCCCCACATGTCTGACACTTGAAATTTCGGTCGATAGTTCCCATGCGAGGATCCATTAAACCACCAATCTTAGGCTTGTGCGTTGTCTCATCCATCACCTCTGGGTGTTCTACCTTTGCCACCGAGTATGCTTTCTGTACGATTGAGAAGCCCTAATTAGCGCAGTTGGGGGAAAAGATTAATAACGCACAATTTCCTCTGGCGACAAGATACCAAATTGAACCTCCTTCACTTTACGAATGGGAGCCGCAGAATAGGCGAACTGATGGCCCAACATGATTGCAGAAACAGTAACAAAAGGAGAAAATGGGAGAAAAACGCGTTGAAAATCAAGAGTACGGTGCCAAGGTAGGAAAATGAGGTCGAAATGAGTCCAAGACGTGAATTACGCGGATGCGGTATCGTAAATGCGATTTCGGGGGGAACAGTGGGGGTTTGGGCCCCTTTTTTTTGCGGGTTGATGGAACCTGGAATGTGAGGCGAAAAGTCGCAAAAAAAGACGGGAATTTGCAGAAAAGCGGACAAGGCGGGTGCCAATGAACCACGCGACTAACAGGGGTGCCAATGGAGTCGTCTAGATCTGCAACAGAGCAGAAAGAGGTCGACAACAGAAGGATTGAAGAGGGCGAGATGGTTGTTGAGAACAACCTGTGGACGAGTCCCACGTTCCAACTCCGCTCCAATTCACCTGCGTACGGCCCCGAGTCACGCAGTCACACTTAGTAAACCACGTCCACAGTAACCTGTCGCACTAATAATATTCCAGCTCTGAGGTCAGAAAAATCCTAATAATTTTTGAAGTACGCGTCCGGAATACTGTGCAGCACTACGCCCAGTGGCTTCGCTTGTAATCGGTCAATATTTTCTGAATATGAGTTATCGGAGTTTGAAGTCAGGCCTGCTTTGTCATCGGGCTCATCACTTGCTGTTCTTGTGCGCAGTTGGCCGCGAGCTTACTATTCACTTGAACTTACACGGTGCTCATTCTATATGGCATCTATCAGCAGTTGGTTGTGGGGAACTTCCCAGCTCGACGAGGCAGTCGGTGAGTACGCTTATCCTCTTTTTATAATAACTCATCACTGACGTCTTCGCTCAAGACAAAGCTACCTCCGAGCTTATCCCGAATGGCTCAGAGGACGTCGCTCTCAATCTCGAGATATGTGACCAGATACGCTCCAAGTCTGTACCTGGAAAGGATGCCATGCGCGCGATCAAACGTCGCCTTAATCAGCCGAATCCCAACGTCCAACTCCTTACACTTAGCGTAAGCCATATCCTTCCAGTCTCTGTGCTAGGCTCTAATCCCATTTCTGCAGTTGACAGACTTATGTGTGAAGAATGGCGGCGACCACTTCTTAACAGAACTGGCTTCACGGGAGTTCATGGATAACTTAATCTCTATCCTCAAGATGCCTGGTCTAAATCAGTCTGTCAAAAATGATATGCTGAAATATATACAGAATTGGTCCTTGGCCTTTGAGGGCAAGCCTAGTCTTAATTACGTTGATCAAGTCTATAAAACCCTCAAGAGTGAAGGTATGCCCCCATCGATCTGTCATGATCATTTCACACATTTCCTGCGCAGGATATGAGTTCCCTCCTAAAGACTTTGCCCTAGCGAACTCTGCCATGGTCGACACGTCAACAGCTCCGGAATGGATAGATTCGGACGTGTGTCTACGATGTCGCGACCCCTTTACATTCACCAACCGGAAACATCATTGCCGGAATTGTGGACAAGTTTTCGACCAGCGATGTTCATCCAAATCCATACCACTTCCTCACTTCGGCATAACTCAGGCGGTTAGAGTCTGTGAAGGGTGCTACAGTAAATTGCAGAAAAAGGCGGAGAAAAGGTATCTCTATCTTTCCATCCATGGTCACGGCCACTCTGACCTCTACCCTCTCCACAGCGACAAAGGACACCGTCATTCTACAAGTATGTACAGCCCACGTCACAGCAGTCCGCGTGACCTCGCAGATGCCGAGCTTCAGCGCGCCATTGAGCTCTCCCTCGAGGAAGTCGGTGGTGCCCACGGACGCCGGCCCGGTTACGTCCCTGCTCAACCTCCCGCACACAACTGGCAAACTTCCGAACCCCCTATCGTCGACAGAAAGACACATCCAGATCGCAAAGTTGCTGATGCGGATGAGGACGATCCCGACCTCAGGGCTGCCATCGAAGCGAGTCTCCGCGAGGTTAGCGCCCCGAAGCCCAGTGCCCCTGTGGAAGTTACAAGCACAGATTCATACAACGTGTACACCCCGAGTCAACTGGATCCGCCCACAGTCATGCCTCCTCCATCAGTGCCAAACCTTGCGAGTTATGACCTTGAGCCCTTGGAGGCCGACGCAATTCTTACATTCAGCCAGACAGTGGAGCAAGTGCAGACACAAGGGGGACGCGACATGTCGCGGTATCCTGCCGTGAACGAGTTGTTTGACAAGGCAAACACGGTTCGGCCCAAGCTGGCCATGAGTCTGGATGACACCGACCGCAAAGAACGTACGTCAATATGCCTGGGAGATCCATGTCAATGTTACTGATACATGTACTTAGAACTGCTGGCGGAGATGCACGATAAGCTTTCGCAAGCCGTCAAGCTGTACGACAAGCTGCTGACAGAGCAGGTCTCACGTCCTACATGGCGGCGATCTCCCCAGCAAGCACATTCTGCAGCGGCGCCAATGCGCCAGTCGACGCAAACTCCTGTTAACGGTTACAGTCAGTGGGCACCTTCTCATCAACCTGCATCGTCCGTATCCTCCCCAGTGTTTGCGCCACTGCGGACAGACTCTGCCCAATACGCCCCTCAGCCTCTTGTATCCCGACCCTCCTTATTTACCGTGCCCGAGTCAGAGCCTCAACCCCAGTATTCGCATTACGCAGCAGGACCATCACAACCATACACTTCTGAAGTTCCCGGACCATCACAGCATCCTACAGCCCTCGCTTCACCATCCGCCCCTCCTCAGCCTCAACAGACCCCCCAATTCACCAGTCCACCACCACCACCACTATCCTACCTCCCTCCGCAAACACCTGCCTCTCCCCCCATCCCGGCCCAGCAACCCGTATCAATACCCCAATTTGCCACCGCCCCTCTCACCCCGTCCCAACCACTCGCCGCTCAACCCCCCGCCCCACAACCACAACCACAATCACCCACCCTTGCACGGCATCACACCGTCTCCGCACGTGCCACAATGTCCTCACCCCCCACCCATCTCACGCGTTCGAGCACCGTATCGCATGCCCAGCGTCCTCAGTACCAGCAGCCCGTCCAACCACATCTCCCGCAGATGCCCTCCGCACCGACAACAGCACCACAGTCATACGAGTTGTATGCGCCATCTCCGCCAACGACGATGCCGGAGCGACGAGAGGAGCTGTTGATTGAATTGTAGTGTTTCTCCTCAGACTGGTGCAGGTAGTATGAGTGGCGAGGGGATTAATCGCACGCTGATCGATTTGTAGACTGGTGTGAATGTATTGGTTATATCGTAACGTCTGGAAACTGGGCTGTACATGGGTGTCTGTTACATAAATCCTTCTACAGCCAGGTTTCTATTTTAATTGCAACTGAGCTATCGTGTCGCCAACTAAGTTAACTAACTCACTCTTACACTTGTCTTCCTGTAGATGGTTGTGCAACTCCCGGTCACGCATGCTACCCACGGCATACCTCAGCAAACTGTTATTACTGGCATGTGAAGGAAATACGAAAACAGTGCTAGAATCAAACTCCCTTGGGCCTGCGGCAGGGAAAGAAAGTAACCGTAAAGCCGAGGCAATACTTATAAATATCTGACCACCTATCAGGGGCCTGGATGGCTCTAGTGTACTGTGTACAAGTACAAAACTAGGACGTACATATCAGCAACAAGAAAGCATGCACCCTCTCTCAGAGTACGAAATAAGTATCGTGGCTACAATACCTTTACGAACTAAAAACACACGTCTTGCCACTCAGCGTGACATCAGGCTTGAAAGTTCGTTTAGCTAGCCTGGCTCTTTCATCCGTGATGCTGAACTGCTCCGGGAACCAAGTGTTCACCTCCGTGAGATCCTCCCCAAGGAGCATCAACGCAAGGGCCTTGGAACTCAGCCACGCATGCACCATCCCCTCGCCGGAGTAGCCAGCCGAAATCCACTCCCCGGGAGTAGCAGTAAGAGGTGACTTGTGCTTCTGCGTATTTGAACGAGAATCAATTAGTGCAGAGGGCGCCGATGAAGTGGGAGGAGCCTTCCTCCCGGTCAGGTTAACATGTACCTTCCCAACCCACGGCATCCCATCCGCCGACTCGCTCAACAAACCGCTCCAAATTGCCTTCACTCGTCCCTCTGCCCATACCCCCTCACTGACTCCCGCATCTTCGTCATCCCCAGGAGCAATCGGCAAGGCCTCGGCACCCCAGCTCTCCGCTCCGAAATAGATTGGCATTGCACCCCCCGTGTGTGCTGCGCTATGTACGCCATACATGCCCTTGATATTACTGTCCACAGGCGACTCAAAGCCCGCGCCGAACATCAGCTCGTGCTCCCCTTCAGAGAGTTGCGTCAAGTAATCGAAGCCTTTGCGTGGACTATCGAAAAATATGAAGCTCCGCCCGCCATGTAGCGTGCTTGCGTGAAGATTACGACCGGGTCGTTGTGCCGTCATCGTTTCACGGATGGGAAGTATAGCCCCCTTGAGAGAGGGTAAGAGCGCAGGTGCATATACATTTGTGAGGTGCACAACATGTGGGGTCGTAATCTCCCCGCGTGACGTAGTGAGCGTATAAAATGGGCAACTTGATGTGGGTTCGTCAATTGACGTACAAAGTGCGCGGGTATAAATCTCAAATATACCATGCATTAGATATATTATTCTGAGACAAAGTCAAAGACTCACTCCTTGGGGTAATCTGTAAGGAGGCGGCTTAAAATCGACGTCACGAAGCGATACGGATGTATAGCACCAGCTCTTGTGGCGATGCATCCCACCGCAAGTGGCGAAAGATGAAATTTCTGCCCCGCTGTCAGTCAGAGGTCACAACGCCATCCCCCGACGTACCTGCTGGGTTTCTAAGCCTTCGAAACAGGTATATGAGCCTGCATACTCGCCCATATCACGCAGATATACTTTCAACTTCCGTTGGGCCTCCTTAAACGTAGGCTTATCGAAGTACACATCGACGCCCTCGACGGTACGACACTGTGTATACTCTGTGATACCTTCCTCCGCAGTAACTGCCAAAATCTCATCCAAGTGCGTCTTCCGGAAGCGCACCATCTTCTTTGCCATGTCCTTGCCCACACTTTTCTTCAGCGTTTCATAGTCATGATATGTAGCAGGAAAGATATGTCCCCCGTTTCTGCGCAATTCTAAAATTATTTCCATGACCTAGGCGAGATGGGCGCTTATTACTCACCTGCCAGTGGCCCCTGAGCAAACATCCTGGGCTTCAAGCATGACGACATGAAGACCGCTTCCGCGCTCAAGCAGAGTTCGTGCAAAAGAGGCGCCCGATATACCAGATCCAATAATAACTGCGTGAATATTGTCAGACGTTCGTCTGGCGAATTCCGAAGGGGGAGGGGGCGCTCACCGACGTCAGCATGGGACGGTAGATTACCATGTGACTCATTTATGGCTAGGGGTGCTGCAGGGATTGTCCAAAAAGAAGTTGTTGGCTCAGCGATAGGCAGACTATCTGGGATGCTAGTCTCTGGTTTCTTCTCAGCATAAGAGCTATGGAATGTTGAGAAGGGCTGTTGAGAATGGGAGACGCAGTTGCCCATGAGGTATAGCACCAAGAGACTAGGTGATGGAGAGAGTTGGAAGACGAAAGTGGGAAGCCGAGGAAGGGCGAGGGAAGGCGCCTATGCTCGGGACCCAACCAGATATAACAGCGACAACTATGCAGGGGGGGGGCTAACCAAAACAGAAGTTGACCGGCCAACAACTAGCCATTCGGACGCGTTACGGAACATAGCCCTTATCTTATCGCTCATCCATACCAAACAGCTCAACGTTGCAAGGGAATTGCCACATCGTGTATGCCCACCGTAATGGCGGATGTGAAGCATCTTGAGAATTCCCGGTGGTAGCGTGAGTCCGAAGCCAGACGTTCAACTGGGCGGTGGGTGTGGGCGCCCAACTCGTCCCTAATGATGCACCCTACCAGGTATGCTAGTAAGTCGCTATGCCTGCGGTACCTTGCGATACTGGCTGCAACTGGGTTCTCTGCGGTGCTGGCCGGCCGGTGTACAGGAAAGGTTTGTGAGCTTACGGGATTATTCCACTTCACACACCCGGATCTTGACCGAAGAGTTGTGAGATCATCATGAAGTAGCGTGACAACGTGAAGCTTTGAAATTGGAGAGGGCCCAGGAATTATCCTCATAACGGCAATTGGGCCGGGGACTGAGAAGCCCGGAATTATGTAAATTCCGCGGAATCTGAACTTGAGGATTTCAATGATCCCGGGCCCGAGTTCGTCACGGGCGCCACCGTTGCTCAATCTTGACATCCCGCCCCACCTAGATCTCAGCTGCCCAAGAACCGCCAAAAATTCGTTGTACTGTTAGGCAACCGGATGTAATTTCTGAGGCTCTTCGCTGCATTACCTGTGTATTACTCCGGAGGCGTCGCACTATGATCCCAGTTCCTCAAACTTCCGGAATCATCAAGTATTTGTTTGTCTTAAGCCATTACTGACGAAACTCAATCATCTCATCGTGCAGGACCTTCGATGGTTATGTTGAGTAAGAGGTGATTTTTTTCCGTTGCTTTAATCAACGGGCTACGTCAAAACATTGATGGTCCTGTCCATGAGTGTATGAAATGAAACCTAATACCAATAGTAAGTTGCCGTCAGTGCTGTACCATGACTCAACACCCCTCAATAGATTCTCTTGTGACTACAGAAGTACATTTTTTTGGTGATTTTGGCACCGACACTCCCAAGCTCCCATACTCCCGTGATTTCGCTTCCACTTTTGTTACTGATGTTTCCTCGTAACCATCTCTTTCCATCCAGGATATAGTGTGGGCAGCCTTCAGTGCCCATATCTGCCTCGCTTGGGCGAACTCTAAATTCCTTTCGCTTGCCGAAGGAAACAAGATTGTTGCCACTGATTTTTCCACTACAGTGCTAATCAGCCATGTTGACGAGAATCTTACCATAGTCGAGTGCGAGGTTCAGCTTAGTTACATTCGGGGGTCACTTTCGTATCACTATCTCGCACTGGACACATACTACTACGAAAGGAACGCCAAATAATCCTCATTTCTCTTTCATGCGATGACGAAAAAATCGTCACCCGACATGCTCACTCCGATTTCGACAGATACGAGCTAGCTAACAGCCGGCCGGCCATCGAGCTGTTTTTCAGGTGAAAGGCTTCAATGCAAGCAAGACCCAAACCCGTCCTTGTCTGCGTCAAACTATTTGACCATAGTACAGATCCATCCTCCAGCCTCGAAGAATCTCCTTTCTGGACATGATGAGCTCAACAATTCTATACTGTAGAGGATTTGATCCGCAACGAGATAAATGTGTTTAACCGGCTCGAACATGCATGGGGCTCAGTCATCCCGCAGTTTTATGGTGCTCATAGTGTGAGCTGGTTTTGAGGACGCTTCGCTCATATTAATTTATTATCTTCGTGGCAGTTTACACTCGCAGATGGGCGGCACGCTATTTGGCATTCTCCTCGAGTACCTAACCCCGTCGAGGAGGAAACTAAAAGAGCAGTCGGAGATTGCTCAAATTGAATTTGTGCATGTAAATTACCGTCCCTGATATAAGCCATCATGACCGGTCCACTGAGCAGTGAATTTGCACGGCCTCTCACCACACAACCTCTAACCCGACTTTAGCCTGCGTTCTCGTTAGCTTTTCTTTGACTAAGCTGTGTGTTGGAAATACGCGATTCGATTGACGGGCGGTTAGACCTGGGAGTATAAACTTGACACTTGGATAGACTACTGTAGGTAGGTAGGTAGGTATATGTAGTAGGTACCTCGTGTACTAGGTGAGGCTAACACGAGTGCGTTCGATCGAATATTCCAACAGTGTGATCGTTGCAAAGACGGCCACAAGGTAGATGGCTATGGGAATATGGCGGGCGAGTTGTATTACGCTGGGATTGCTTGGCCCGCGTGAGGAGTTGGACTTTTATCGAGCGTCATATGTATTGGACAGTGAGGAGATTACTCCCATTCATCTTGAAGAATGACGAAGCCGCACACTGGTATCGTAACTATGATGAAAATAGAAGGTGCTGGTATGACTGGACGGATGAACGGGCAGCTATGAGTATTCGAACAGGGATACTGGACGAGCAGACGTGGCAATCGCTAGATGTGCTAAGACGAATCATTCGCCCGTGCTCAATGCATCACTTCCGATTTGGAGTCATTTCACTGTCTTATAGCTGGATCCGCATGACCAGCCTCAGCGTTGAATAAGTCATCAATTCTTATCATTTCAAGTGACTGTTATTTACAGGGGTTGAACATAGCGAGAGTCTTCGGCGAGGACTCAGATGAGGAGTCATCGATGTCATGTATCTCCGTTGACTATCGCGCCGGATCCATTTTGACGAGTCACTGATGTCAAAGGGTGTCCTTCAGAGTCCTCATGAACTCCCTTTGAAGTCGTGCCAGATATGTAACGAGTTCCTCTTCAGGAAGCGAAGAATAATATAGGGCCTGATTCAACTGCGCATGAAGCTAAGGAGAAAGCCTATCATTCAGCGCGAGGAGTGTCCAGGAATGTGAATGATACCTTCAGAAGTGCACGCCTGCGAATAGTCAAGATGTTTATATGACTTTCCTCCTCGCAACGCGCATTTCTTTCGGTGATGATGTCAGATACTCGGTTCGCTTCAGCAATCGCGTCATTGGGGAGGTCTGCTAATCTGGCAAGTTCCAGTCCTGATCGAGACTAATCAGGATGCCAACTCTGTTCATCTGTCGCCTACCACTCACCGTAGTGGCCTGTGTTTTCCGGGACACCGTCCAGTATCCTATAATCATAGAATCAGCTGCGCTGCGTGCATGATCATTCGGGCTAACTTGTATTGAAATGTCATGCCAAAGTTAGAGGCCGATGGCCGTGAACGCTGGACAACAATCCATAAAGAATCCACGATTGAAAAGACCTGACAGCACCTGAACAGACAGATGCAAACTACACGGTATAGTCAGACTCTTGCATCCCTGGTTGAGAGGATAGTGACCACTGACTTCACCACAGCAGGCTGCCGAGAAAGAGTGGTCGATAACTCGTGAAAATGGCTATTCATATTGTTAACACAAGGATCAATGTGGAGTCGCGTGCTCACGTAGCGAAGAGAACAAAACACTAGTACTCTCGTGAGCAAAAGACAAGGCTGGGGCAACCATACTTACTTTCAATCTGATGAGTTCTTCTGCAATAGCGTGTGCGATACCAAGGCCTTCAACAGGGGACGTCCCTCGACCCAATTCGTCGATGAGTACTAGTGTTTTTGGAGTTGCAATGCCTGAGGGGTTTCAGTATGAGTAGCAAACACATGTACATCCAGACCTAGTATCATAGCGGAGGATGTCATTTCATTCGCAAACGTGCTGAGGCTCTTCTCCATATCGTCATCATTTGAGAGTCGGGTCAGTAAGGAGTCATGCAGGCTTGAAAAGACTGCATCAGCACCAAGCGAACCTCCTTTGATGCTGACCCACCGGAAGCTTGCATATTCAGCAGGGACAAAACAGCCCACCATTGCCATCACTGTTAAGAGCCCCGTTTGACCCAGATATGTGCTTTTCCCTTGTGGAATCGCTGAGATTAGTCGGTAGAATAGATACAGTTGCACGTAGTACCAGACATGCTGTTGAGGAGTATGAACGCCTGTCTGTATATCCAGACAACGAATATCGATGAAACGTACTTTGGCCCTTGAACAATGTGAAAACGTGCAGCGTCACTGCAATAAATGTCATTTGAAACGAGTGTTCCAGCAGACTGAACAGTCTCAAGAACTGGATGACGGCCACTCTTGATAGCCAGGGTATCTGTGAATTCAGGACGCACTAAGGAAAGTTGGAAAACGTCCTTTTGAAATAAGGACTATGCTCTCTGTACCATAGTTTCGCACTGAGGAAAGTTTTATTAGGTGGGTGGCAAGTGCAAAGACTGGAATCACGAACTGATGGAGACATGAGCAAAAGACCGTAACAAGTCAATGGTTGCAACCTGAACCGTGATAGAGGCGGTGAGAAATATGACAGATTTACTTTGGAGCTCTTACCGCTTCCGACGCTGAATAGAGTACTCCAGCAAACGCTATGACCCCCCCCACCAGGTCCTGGATAATTCTTCGTACGTCAATCCACGACTATTCTGCGATGGAGTCACAGTGAAACATACTTGTCGCTGAGGACTAGCGCCTCTTCCAATGAATCTTTCATTCGAGCATTCAATTTTTTCTGTCATCGGCTATCAGAATACACGTCACCCTCTCCACCGAATCTCACCAGGTCCATGCTCGAAAATAGCCAACGGCCCTTTTGCGCAGAAACATTAATGAATCCCTTCGGGAGCTCTCCCTCAAGCTCATCCTTCTTGAGGGCGAACACGAAGCCCTTTTCTTGGTAAACGAGACCAATTGGAAGGGAATGTTCTTCGCCTAGGGCGCTACTAAGCTGATATATGTCTCCGACATTTTCTTTGTAAGTTTCGCGAGCAACATCCAAAAGACGATTGCGATTGGCCTACAGAAATTGTGGTGAGTCGTGGGGAACCTACAGATCCCAACATACCTTGACTGCATATACTCTTGCATTGACTGCAGCAATTCCTCCCTAGAAAAAAGTTGTTCATGCAGCATTGACAAGAACATATCTAACTACCTTTACCGGCCCCGCTTCGTCATTAAGGTTTTCCACGATGAGCTCCTCCATCTTAGTCAGCCGTTCGTCCGTCAGTATCTGCATAGAAAATAAGGCATGTAGAGCTGTGAATTCGACACCAATTACCATCTCACTTCATGTATTATCTTCATCAACCGGGACTGGCATCCACTCAAAGCTCTCTGCACAAGTGGAAGGCTGCGAATGGCAGTGCGCAGACTGAGTATTTGCGACACACGAGAAAAAGCTCCTTTTGCTGTCGTCGTCGGTCGAACTTCAGTAAAGCCAAGCTATAACTGCATGTTATCTCGCGTCTGGACAACGAAGTAAGGCACTCACTGATGATATGAGCTTGTCAAAATCCATCTTGTTCAAGGCTTTCAGAGCATCCTTGATGTCACTAAATTTATCCTCGCTCTGAATTAGCTCTAAGTTGATGTAGAGGTCAGTCAAATAAAGCAGGGTTTCGACAACGTCGAACCTTCCACTGCATCTAGGCGGGCATCCAAGGCGCTTTGAGCTATAGGCCACGCGTATGTAATAGTTCATTGAGGTTTACGGCAGGAGCACTCACCTGTCAGGGGCGCCAGTATATTCGTCCGCAAAAGCCTTGTGGCCATTGCAGTGTAGGTATGGTTAAGAACCCTAAAACATGTCAACCGCGAGCACTAGAAGAAAGGACGGTCACATACCCAAAGAGTGAATGTGCGGATTTCTTCCGGGTTTGATTGCTAATCAGCTCGAGATTCCTGACAGTTTCAGGATCTATCATCATCGTCCCTTCTACAGGGATATAGCGTATACGAAGGGAACACGCAGAAAAGCGGGTGTTAAGATGTGTCTCTACAAATTTGAACAGAGCGCTTGCAGCAGAGAGCGCATAGTATCTGCAGACTAGCAATCAGCCGACCACACGTGCATATATGCGCATATAATGACTTGTCTGTTACAGAGACCAGTGTGGCCGCACGTTCATCGTCTTCGACGCAAAATTGTGTGATGAACCGATAGCCTGTGAGATGCATAAGCGCATAGGTGGCGGCAGAGAATACGCTGTCGACTGACCAGCGCTGTCATTCCAGTATTTTCTTGGTACTGGTTCAATGGGGACGTAAGGAAACTCCTCTCTGATAAACTGTACCGACAGCGACGGCGTTAAAGAACTTCGCTTAGCAGACGCAGCCAGGTTCGCGTTCGTCGAGGATAAAAACGTATCAGGCACAAGGATCCTAGAGGGAGGGTGGACGTGCATCTGGTGCAGGGTCTTAACATACGTAGAGCAGTCCGCAAGCTATTTAGCACACTGTTAATTTGCCCTGCAATGTCAGGAATGAACCTTACCTGAATGAGCATGACTCTACCCGTCTCTTTATCGATGGCGGCCATACCGACTTCATGCGCGATGCCTCGACTTTCGATGAGAGCAATAATATAGCTGGCTTCGTGCATGGTGGAGGCAGCAGTTTGTGGACGCGCAGTTCCAGAGCGTGACTGGGCAGTCCATGGGCGAGACGTGCTTGTCGGACGCGACTGTCCGGTTCCAACCCGCGTTGTTGGCGGTTCATTGACTGACGAAGGACGTGCAGAGCTCATGGGCACAGAATTGACGGTTCGTGCAAATACTACTACCCAGTGGATCAGTTCGTAGTGGAGGCTCAGCAAAGCAGCTCCATGTTGCCCCTTTTTATAGTTTATACGCACGTGACTGAACATTGGGAATCCAGGATACTATACATAAAGTCAAGCACTTAGATATCAACACTACGAAGAGTATGATCCCACAGCTTCTGGCGGGCCTCATCAGAAGTAAAGACAGATGTGTGCAACAACTGTGCTTTCGCGCCTCTCAAAAATGCTCCGCTTTTGTCGTATAGTAACGATTGCAGCAGGTATTCGGCGCATTCATCCGCTGAGAACGCAAACAGGCGCAGAGCGGTATAAATTACGAAACTGAGCGGTTTTAGGTACCACTGCTTCAGTCCCAAGAGCGGTGTCAGCACCACTCCTGGTGTGATATGCGTAAAGGTCATGTCTGGTGCACGGGAGGAAAATTCCTGTATAAGAGATGAGTGTTCTCCGACAAAGTGACATGCAATAAGCGGATCATACCTCAACCATCAAGTCATTGTAAGTCTGCGCGGCTCCCGCAGCTTTCGCAAGGGTATAATTCTTCTTCAAGTCCAAATCGTCAAGGTCTACTTCCCCACCTAGGCCTGCGCCCAGCACGGTCAGCACTTTGGCATCTTCGTCGGCGTCCTTTGCCTTGTGCAGAAGCGGGAGCAAGTCATGGATAAATTTCCAGCGCGCATAGTAATGCAGAGCGAGCTTCTGATCGATGCCTTCCTCCGTTTCAGTCCTTCCCTTCATTGTCAAGATTCCCGGTGACAATACGAGATAATTCAATTTTGGGAGACGGGAAAGGAGGTCAGACGTCACCGCCTTCACGTTTCTCATGAGAGACGCGTCGCAGGCGACGAACTCATAGTGCGACTGTGGGTGCTTGGGGAAGGATGCAATGATGTTATCGGCAGCTTCACGATTTCTGCCACAGATGATGATATGGGAGTCTCCCTTGGTGTACCGTGCCATAGCCCTCGCTGCAGCTTCACCGATGCCGGAGGTGCCACCGACAAAAAGCGCCACAGGGTGACTTTGGGATGAGGTGAAATAGGCCGCATTCGCGATGCGGGTAGCACTGAGATTTAGCATGCTCAAGGTGGGGGTCAAAACGCGTGCGGTTGATAACTTGTGTTCTTATATATATGAAGTGTCATGATGCCGACCAGTGACGACTGACTGTACAAGTACCACGAGTCTATGGCAAAGCAGATTCTCAATTTCTCACGGAACAGGCACGACACTACTGCATCCACGTGACTGAACCTGTAGGTGAGAAATAAACCTTCGTTGAAAACATCACTGACGGGTCAATAGCCAAGTCGTACTTACCTTGATTCTTGCCGTCATCTCCATCCGATAATCTCGATTGCAGTGGAGGCAACCGTGCCCTGCTCAGTACTAGTGACCTGTGGTCTGGAGTCATGCACAAGTCATTCCGCTACCTTCGCTCAAATTCCCAGTGTGTTGTCAACTTGTCGGCCTCGTCTTTCAGCGGTCCGGGAGATACCTGTCATATGATGACAGTCTTCCCCGGGCAGACCTCTATTACTTAACGAAAACTTCCCCTCTATCTCCACTGAATGGAGGGGGATTTTTCGCTGGGTAAGTACTAAGGATGGTGGTTATATATCACCAATCTGGTTGTACACGACAAGTCAGAGAGGCGATCCAGTTCATCGCTTCCGGAGGTAGTACCTGGTAGTACAAGGTGTATTACTGTTTTACTGTAGTACTGTGAATAGCATGAACAATGTCGCGAAAGAGGAACGTAGCCGAAGATTCATCTCTTTTGCAGTCGCGGGGGAGAAGCTCAGCTACATCTTCTGCCGTAAAGAGCGCACGCCTCGCCATAGTAAAAAAACACCGGCAGAGAAGACCGACCTGCGAGCCCTCATCAAGGCAAGTCACTGCAGCTGACAGTACATGATGATCTGAGATGGCAGATGAGATGCATAAGCTTGTTCCCATCGGAGGCACGTGGCGCCAGTGGTTCCCGACACAGACAGTTAACCCCCGTTAGTCTGTCCATCTTGGTCATCCACTCCTTTCCCCTTTGTCGTGGTACCATCCATAGGATCATCAACATCATTTCTAAATTCTTCATTGTGAGCAACATAGCATCCCAACGCCCGGACCCATGTTAGTCTGTCCATCTTGGTCATCCACTCCTTTCCCCTTTGTCGTGGTACCATCCATAGGATCATCAACATCATTTCTAAATTCTTCATTGTGAGCAACATAGCATCCCAACGCCCGGACCCATGTTAGTCTGTCCATCTTGGTCATCCACTCCTTTCCCCTTTGTCGTGGTACCATCCATAGGATCATCAACATCATTTCTAAATTCTTCACTGTGAGTAACATAGCATCCCAATGCCTCGCTCCAGATATAGTCGTGAGACAAGATTCTAGTTAGAGTCTTGAATGCCGCAACGTTCGCAAAAGGCACCTTCGTTCGTGGGTCTAGATACTTGGCAGGTGTCCCAGTGATTGGACAAGTTCGCACAGGTCGACCTAGAACGAGAGTCAGGCGGGGTAAGTAGACCGAATGAAAACGGGAACATACTCATCGGGCGCTGTTTTCCTGTGAAAACGCGAACCTCATCCCATTTGACCTCATCGCCAAAAATAGCTGACATGGTATCTTTCCATGGTGGTTTGACTGCAGATGCGTCTTGTGAGAGCTCATGCACAACATAGTTCTTGCAGACATCATCAAGTCTTTCTTGAGGTGCAGGAGGGGGTTGGGGCAGAGGTTGTACCGGGTAATAATAATACGATGGTTCGGATGATGGTGTTGACGACTGCGGTTGCGATGCAGAGGCCGAGCCTTGTGGCGCAGGGGACGAAACCTCGGGTGCCTGAGTTGTGCTTGGTGGCGCTGGAACGTATGCACGAAATGGAGAATGGTAAGTTTGTATCCCAGAATGCGAAGGGCCTTGATTTGGATTGTAGACAAAACCATATTGCGATGGATATTGTGCAGGCGATGGAGTAGGTGGTGTCACTTGAACCTTGACTTGTTCTTTCCGGCTAATCCATCGCAATACCGGACCCTCAACCGCGGCTCGGACAACGCGAGCACGAGCACGTTTTTCTTCTTCTAGTTTAAGGTAATCTCGGTGCTCAATAATGTTCCCCTCTTCCATGTCGAGGGCACGTGCGATAAGTTCATCTTGTGTCGGTGCTTTAGTGACGACTCTTGCCTTCTTCGGGAGGGTGGCCTGTAGGAGTGATTGTCAAGAGTATCAATGATGTGGTTATATGCTAACTTACTCTCTTCTCCTCTGCATCCTTCATTCTGTTGACGGTCGCGGAAGTATTCATGATTGTATGTGACCTCTGACTCTGCCGCTGTCTCGTGCCACCCTCGATGACTTCTCCTGTCTCTGCGTTGACTGCAACACCAAGAGATACACGTCGTTTGAACTTCTGAGCTTCCTTGTGTTTCGAGGAAGAGGCCTCTACTTGCGGGTTGAAGGTAACCCTGTGGCGGGCATGAGCGGCTGCAGTAGCTTTCTCCACCCTTGCACGGGCGCTCTAGAAAACTGTCAGCATGCGTCAGCACAACATGTCAATAATACGTACTCTCCTCACTCTCTTCTCCTCATCCTGAACAGCCTTGTCGCCAGCATCGATATCCTCGGCAGCAGCTTCTTCATCAGTACTCGCGAAATCCGATTCAAATACATCCTCCTCATCTAGATACGGCATAAGGTAAATCCATCGGTAGTGTGTGCATTGCATTTACCTTTGTCGTCGATGAAGTCAACATCTTCCTCAGCCTCGTTAACTTGCTCGACGGCAAGCTCAGCGAGGGCCGCTTCCATCCTAACGATATTCAGCCATTATACTAGTAATAATTAATGTACTCACCTGTTTCCCGCCGTGCTCCTCTTTGGACGACGCGATACTAATGTCTCCTCTTCGGCCATATTGGATGGGATGTGTGATTGGAGTCTGAGTGACGGATGAGAAGGTTTATACTAGTAAGTCCACCAAATATGGCAAAGGCTTTGGAATTCAACAATAACAAACAACCTATAGCCCCGCCGTCTAACTAAATTTCACCTTCAACTTCGCTAAAAATGCCTCGGAAGCCCAAGTTCATCCCAGGGCCTTCTCGCCTGTCTATCATACTGAAGGAGCTGAATAAGGAACCAAGACTACTATTGACTGGTCTGCGGGGGATAAGCTTGACGCTGGCTGCAAGGAATGACCACTTCGGAGCACGGTAAGACCATCCTATAAATATCTCTAATACACGCGTTCTGAAGGCAGAGCTAGGCATTTTATGAAGGAGGAGCTTAGACGCATACGCTATACCAACCCACAACTCAACATCGAAGTGAGCAAGCTTCCCAAGACGATACAAGACGAGTGGAAGTCCGAGATGATGATCCAGTTCGGCAAGTCAAGATGCTCTGTTGGGCTTGGTTGATATTCTAACATGTTCCTCTGTGTTCCATTTTACCACTGCACAGAGGACGGCGAGAAGACTACTATTGACATGTCAAATAAATGGTCCACAACCATTGTCAAGGAGCTGATGGACCTTGCTGGCGGTGACCCGTGGAAAGAACACAAGGCTGCTGCTCAAGCTGCTGCTCTGCCCATTCTCCCAGGCGAAGAGACTGAACGCTTAGCAGCTGCTAAGAAACGGACACCGAAGCTGACAACGCGTAGTCCAGAGAATTTGGAGGCCATGGTAGAAAATATGCTGTCATCACCTGAGCGTCCGAAGACGGGAGCAGCTGCTATACTACCTTAGCTTCATTATACTTTTTTATTAGTGGTTAGACTTCACGCCCATCAAATAATGAATCCATTGAAGACTAGTGGTACTGGCGAACTTTAAGTAGGGTAAACCTATCAACCAGCGAACCATCCTGCGATCAACACAAACATCCCAATTCCAAATATGACCGCCGACAGATCATCCAGAATGGCGCCTACCATCTGAATATAGCGCAGGCCATTCGTAATGATGGACGGGAATGGAGAGGGCAAATGAGGCAGAGCAAGCGCCAACAGAGCTGGGGGCTGCACTTGGTTCTATGCGAGTACGGTCAGCATGACATTCATCTTTAACCTGACGAACTTACATTTCCCGTGAATATCCGCATTGAATGAAGCATGACTTGCACAGTCATGAAAACCCATATGAAAGGCTATACGTCGGTCAGTAACAACATTCCACATGACATGAACGCGCAACGCTGACCACAAACTGCACACCCCAGCCCTCTAAGCTAGGAGTTCTCCAAGCAAGCTCCGCCCAGCGTTTCCAGAGAGTATCAACAGCACCTCCACTACGCTCAACGAATACTTGAGGCTCTTTGTAAAGCACAAAGAAGGCCAGAATACACCATGTGCACAAGATGTGCAACAAGGGCATGAACTTCTGCAAGGTTGAGGGAGGATTTGCAGGTGCGAGGGGAGCAGGTGCTTTTCCAGTAGCGCCTCCCCGAGACGGGTCCATTTGTTGCAAGGAAGACATTATAGCAGCCAAAGGATCATCTGGAGTCGGGGCAGTCGCTGCATTCGAGGCAGCAGTCGAAAGTTGAGGTTGAGAATCGACTCCGACACCCATGAGAGCCTGCATGAACTGTCTTTGTTGCTCTTCTGACCAAACGGATGCGTCGGGTGCTGCTCCGCCCAGGCGCGTATTCCCGAAAGAGAACGAGGGAGGCGAAGAGCGAGGCATATCTGGTGGAGGAGGCATGCTCGACTCCTCGCCCACAAAATTGCGCAAACTAGTAGATGCACCTCTTGGAGGGATATCTATGGCATGGTGAACCATATCCTTGACATGTCTGGTTCAAGTCCACTCACCAGCCTTCATATAAGCTGGAGCATCTTCTCCACGTGCAGACGTTGTCAGCTTTGACAGACGGTCGTTTCCTCTGCTGAGAATAGCTTTTCTGCGAGCCTCTGCGCGAGCTGTAGCTGACATCGTGATGGTCGTTACTTGTAAATTGTTGATGCAGGAGATGCGTTGTCTGCCTTTTTATGATGGACGTCGAGGACAAAAATGCGTATGTAAGTAATTAGCGAGGGCTGGGGACCTAACACGTTTCGGGAATGAGGCTCATTTGGCCAATTTCCCTCCGAAACCTTCGCACCCGTTCTCATCGACCATCATGTCCAGACAGGATAAGGCCACGACAGAGAGAAATGCCAAAATTCTTAGAGACCTTGTCAAGCAACATGACAACAAGGTCTGTGCAGACTGCAAACGGAACGGTAATAAGTCTCATCCCCACAACCCATGTCTTCATTTCTCATGTTACTCCCAATCCAGATCCTCGCTGGGCATCATGGAACTTGTATGTTTTGCATTTCCGCCTCTATTCCGATCTGACCATGCTTCATAGAGGTGTCTTCCTGTGCATCCGCTGTTCAGGTATCCATCGTGGCATGGGCACTCATATCAGCCGTGTGAAGTCCGTCGATCTCGATATTTGGACACCAGAACAGATGGATGTAAGTCTCTGCCGCTTATATGTTGACTCTCTTCACACGTTTAACGTCATTCAATGTGCAGTCGATTCAGAAATGGGGAAATCGTCGCGCCAACTTGTACTGGGAAGCCCATCTCAAGGCTGGTCATGTCCCCCCAGACCAGTGCGTGATTATAGCCCTTCCGTTAGAACCCTGTTTCATGATTTTATTATAGCAAAATGGAATCATTCATACGTTCCAAATATGAATCGCGGAGATGGGCAATTGATGGACCCCCGCCATCTGACCCATCCGTTCTTGAGGGTGAAACATCAAATGGACATCCTTCGCAAGCTGTTGAGCAGCTTCCTCCTGCAGTCACGTCGTCCTCGCGTCCAGCTCACATGGGTACCTCTGGCATAAGACCGGCATCTCCAGCACTTCAAACCCACATAACAACACGTCAGCCTCAATCCCGTCAGCTACTCTCCTCCGCAATCGCCGGTAGAGCCATCAATACCGAAGTCCCTACCATTGCTTCGCCTATATCTGCTGTGCCTCAGCAGATATCAGCGCAGCCCGCCCCCCCATCTCAAGATGACTTGTTCTCTCTGGACTTCCATGCACCCGCTCAAAAGGCAGCTCCACTGCCAGCTAAAGATATGAAATCAGACATCATGTCCCTCTTTTCCTCTGCTCCCGCTGTCTCCCCCAGTCCAAGCAACCCGTCGACGGTTGCTAACACTTTTGGGACCCTCGCATCTACTCCCCAGGCACAATCATCCTGGGACCAACTAGGAAGTGCTCCTCAGACACAACCTCAGCCTACAAGCATGATGGGAACCAATGGTACTGGTGTGTGGGGGGCTTCTTCTGGCTGGAATAGTCCTCCCGTCGCACCCTCCCAAAACAACCTATGGGGGAGTTCAGTAACTCCCACAACACAACAACCACAACCACAATTGGGCACGTTTAACACAAATGATATTTGGGGAACAGCTGCCTCTGCACCCAGTAACGCCAACAACCTTTTCGGCACTTCTCAAGCGCAGGCTACGACCAAGAAGGACGATGTATTCGGGGATCTGTGGGGTGACTTTAAATAACATCAATTTTGGCCTAGATACAGTCTGCTAGATTATACACCATTCCCGCGCGCTTTTGCTAACTCGATGTCCTTGTGCTTGCGTTAGTTCTATTGATGAAAATCTTCGGTATTCCTCACCTGCTCAATTAGATCACGGGCGATAGGGTGATATGAGCCCTTGTGCTCTTGATACTTGTCCTGTGCCATCGCCTTATTGACAGCAAATACCGCCCTAAATATTGGCCGACAGAACTTCATCCGACCTTTGACCATCCCGTCCTCGCCACCAACGATCCAATTCAAAGCCGCTGTAGCATATTGCTCCGACTTGGAAGATCTGGGATCAAACAAAGCTACTTGATAAAACCTCAGACGGATCTCCGCATTGGGCGTATTCGCCAGGCTGTAGAGGCTACCAAGGTGATCGATATGCGTTACTGGCAATGGGTCAAAGGATTGAAGTCGTTCGAGGAAAACGACTGATAAGGCACAATCAGCAATGATAATCACGAGTGACACTTGTACTCGCCGATCTGGTTGGCGTCCATCCCACTAATATCGCTGGCGCTGAACTCAGATGTGTGTTGGGCCTTACTCCACCTCTCAGCGAGCGTATAGGACCGCTGGGCGAGGGTCATGTCGTACTCCATATCCACAGGAAGGGTCACACCTGTGCCGAAAAGCCAGGCCTGAGTTGTCACAATTGATCAGTCGGTTTAGGAACGACAAAAAAGAACGAAACACTTACATCCCAATCTATACTGTTCAGCGCTTTAATATTGTCTTCCACACCGTGCTGGGTGTAGTAAGCAAAAAGGTGCTCCTTCCATTGCCCTGTGGTAATACTTTTACCCATGAACGTCCTCACATAATCCTTCACGTATGGGAGGAACACATCTAAACCACCTAGCGTCCGTTCTGAAATACTGTCAACACCCGAACGCGCTGCTGAGATCAAACCAGCACTGACCAATGTGGAGGATGAAATTACCGCCCTTTTCATACGGCACTCCACTATAGGCGTCATCAGGGTTCTCGCCCCTCTCGAACTCAATCTGCAATCTCTGATACTTCTTGTTTCGCCCCTCGTAATATTGGAGGTCATCGTAAAGCATCTTTGCGCCAATCAGGAAAGAAAATCCCCTATGAGCAGGAGAGTGCAATATCTGCTGGAGGAGGCGCTCGATGTACGTCGTCCAACCTTCGTTCAGCCAAAAGTGTGAAGCACCTGCATGTCTGCACGATATGACGTCGGAAAGAGGTGGGATAAGAAAGCGAATGTTACTGACGTTACACCATTCCCAAAGTAAGAGTGTGTGATCTCGTGAACGACGACGTCCACCAATGTCCTGTCGCCAGTTAACAAAGCTGATCTTTGGTCAGGGATGCACGCCGATCAGTTAAATACACTAACTTGGCGTGACAAATGTCAAACATGCATTTTCCTTGGGTGTTAATCAGAGCGTGAACTGGCACGCATATAAAAGAACGTACCATGCCACCATAAGGGAATGACGGAGGCAAAACCAAGAGGTCATACACGCCAAATTGATACGGCATAGTGAGTTCCTCCTCTGCAGCCAAGAATCTGTGTGTATGAAAGTCCGTAAAATTCACGAGTATTGATCCTTTGAAAAGAACCTCGTCGTGTCTTCCTTGAATTCCCACCAGGCATCATCAATAAGGCTGGGCTCAGCCCATACTCCACTCGTCCAGGATTTCCCTTCAGGCGTCTCGAATGCACGGTAGCACAGGTTTCCTGACGCAATTGCAATCAAATAAGACGGTATTGGCACTGGCTTGGATATCAAGTGAATCGATGTGAAGTTTGATAAATTATGTTGAGTACATACCTGGTTGTAAACGTAGGTAACTTCATCCTGGCCAACGATCTTCCCATCGTGTATAGGCCCTTCCGAAGGCGGCGACACTCGAATAGCAGACATGAGTGTAGGAAGGACGGATGTTATCTTGGCTTCATATGTCTACTGAAGCTCTCAGTCACAAATCTCGGCTATGATAGACAATAGCAATGACTGACAGCTTTGACGGATGGAGTATCTGATTATTGCATACATTGTTTAGTTTCTGTTCAGATACCATATACTGAACACCGATACTTGCCTTGGCAGGGCAAGAGACATCTTGCGTAGATAGGTTGGCATTGACTGAATAAATACGCATGGGTCTTGCCATGAGTTTGTCTTTAAAATATCCCAGCACCTTTAGTGGGAGGAAGAAAGCTGTACGATAGATACTGACGCCTTGTCGAGCCACTGCAAGGCCTTGCATCCTGGCTCCGTGGTATTGTACTCGATCGTCACTTTCACCGCCGACCCTGCCTGCAAACCAGCAGGAAGTGGGATATAGAGCGCAGAACCCATGACTTCATGCTTTTCTCCCAAAGTGTACTGCAAGCTCGAAAGTTATGGTGCTTTGAATGACTAATTCGAGGAAGGAACACGGCACACCTGAGCATCAGAAGACTCGCCCTCGATATACACGCGCTTGATCACGACGTCCCATGTGTCGAAGCTATACACATAAGTACTGGCATAATGTGAACAAGGTAGCGGACACACATAACCTCCTCCACATCACTTTCATGCACAGTAAGCTCGTGTGTGATAGAGCCCTTCGTCACCTTCTCCTGGAAGTCAATCGACCAGTCGAGCAAGAAGTGCTTTGTGCTGATCTGGTGATAGTTTGATTGACTTGTAGGATCTTGAGCGCCCATCATCATTCCGTGTTTGAGGAGTAGACGGCAGAGATCAGATTAGAGAAGAGTGGAAGCGCCCAACTGGCCACATCAGGCAGCCGAATAACGCCCCACGGTATATATGGCAGATATCAATGTTCACTGGAAGAGAAAACGCGTATCACTAAACAATGTCCTCCACACCGCCTGATCCCGTACCCCCCTCTTCTTCTAGCCCGACCCATCAAGTCAATAACCTTGTGCAGAATTCTGAGGGTAACGATGACAAGATCCAACAGCCTGAAGGCACAAAACCTCCTCCACCTGCATCCCCTCAAGCTGGATTGCAAGAGCCACCATCCGTGAGTACCCATTTACTAGATGTATAATGACAACCAACCTGACCATTCACTGGCAGATGGAGAGCTTTTCCATTCCCCCATTCTGGGCGACAACTCGCGATAGCGATCTCACCGCTGCCCTTATCAATGCTCAACGCTCGGAGCGTCGGGCAGAGAGTCGACTTATCAGGAGGCGCCTGAAGCGCATCAAGGTTGAACTAGACCTCTACAATCATATGGAAAAACGTACGGCTCACAGACTTCGCAAAGCTGACACTGGCGCTGGTATTACCAGTGGTCTGTCTGGTCCCGTGGGGAAGACGTTTGATCATTGTCTTGAATCTGATACTAGCACGCGCTGGCATGAGTCAGATGTAGAGGCGTGACGGGCATCCTCTTCAAGGCGGTTTAGACTATTACCAAGATGGCATGGTGCCCTATAACCGCTCGCGGTCACAGCGCATTCTGTTTCTTCACACATCAGTCGTTGTAAAACATGCTCTACATTTGTATAAGTCGCCGTTTTTTGCCCCCTACTTGAAGTACTTGTACTCGCCCACCTTTCCATATGACTTGTATATATATGCAGCCACTGGAATACCACTAGTCACAATGAAGTTTGTCCTACGTAATAGCACAGCAGTTAGGTTAGGTCTACTACAGGTTCACTACGCAATGGTCTCCACTCATTATCCCTCAGGGGAAAATCCAAAGACGATGTACCAGATATCTGGATCCTGCGCACGGATGACTCAGGATATGTAGATTGAAACAAAGGAAAGGAAGAAGTTGGGCTACATCGGGCAGGTAGTATATAAGAGCGATACAGAGTCCTTGGGGTGAAAAGTGACATAAAAAGAAGAAAATACAGTATGTCCACAGGAAAAAAAAAAACAATTAAATACAAGTGGAAGGTAGGTCGTTATATGTTCTCAAAAAAGGGGCGTAACGCATGATGATTTCGTCGTCCTGGCAAGCTCAAAACGGCACCAGTTGTGACCGAGCAGACCAGTGGTTTCGACTGTTAGTGATGTGTGAACGCGCCCAACGCCTCCTCATGTGCCTCTGGAGTAAACATCAGCATTGACGTTGGCAAATCATGAGAGAGACAAACCTTGGGAAACTGAATGTCTGAGCTATCAGGACAGGAATCTTCATCATCCGTCTCTTCGAGCTTGCGCTTCCTCAGCGGAATTTTGATGCGAAGGCCGGAGCGCACGATGTTGATCTGGTACAGAAGTTGAGTGGGCTAAAAGCGCCTATACAACAGAGGACTTACAGGTGTCAAGGGAGACATAGAAGACGCGGGAGAAACTGCAAATAAACGTTCAGTTAGAGTAATACAGCAAGTTTCTCGACAGGACCCACATGAACGTGAAGAACACATGTCTTCCATTTCGCATTCCTCGGGTAAATCCATCGTCCGAATGAGTGGCGCACCCGGAGCAGGGATATCGTACTGCTCGTGAGAGGATATATTGTCATAAAGGCTAGCAAGCGGTGGAATCCGAATTATAAGGCGCTCGCGAGGATGGACATATGTATCGGGGGACAATACAACGATGCGAGGAACTTCCAAGCCAAGTTCGTTATCGTGTTCGACGGCAGACTCATGAAAGAATTCAAGCATGAGCGGCGAGGGACTCGGGGTCGTGTCAAGGACAGGCAGGGGTCTGACTGAAATTGCAGTCATAGGACAACCCTTAGCCTTCTCAACATCAACGGACAAGCCTGACCAGAATGCACGACGCTTTGCGTGATGAGTGCGCGTGAATGCTACTCGACGACGCAATTCGGAGGCAACCCGAGTGTAACGCGCGTTGGCGTACCGTAGCTTGTAAGTGAGATCCGAGATAGCTGCATCCGAGAGAGCATGTCGGGAAGGCATCGTAGAATGTGGCGATATTGGATAGAATGAAGATTGGGTTAAAAAGTGGCGACGGCGTTTGAAGAGGAAAGAGTGGACGTGTGGACGTGAGCGCAAAAGAAGGATAACAATCTAATTCGTATGGCACCAGTCCAGTAAGATTAGTAGCACGCCCGCGTGGAATGAAAAGTCGGAAAGATAGGGAAAAGTGGATTGTGGGGGTATGGCTGAAGGTTTTCATATATATATATTACGCGCCGGAGGTTGGACTCGGGAAGAACAAAGGAGTGCCACTCGTTTTGGATTGTCTTTATTATTATTTTCGGGGATATCTGACATGGACGATGGGTCCCAGCAACAAGGTGATACCGGCTGTTGGATAGGGATCAGACTAACAGCGATGGGCATCACGAAGCTGACCTCTTGCCATGAATATTACGTCGGGCGTCTGCAAATGACAGAACAAAACAAAGCAATCGTCAAGGTCTGGCAAATGCATCGATACAGTGTGGGCGCACACTCCGATGTCGAGGGATACGGTGGGCGTGACAGACAAAAAGACCTTGTTCTAAAATTGACAGCAGTGAGGTGATCGGCTACTGCACCCGAGGCGACGGACAGGGCTGAATGCGCGCCTAACAGTAATCATTTTCAAGTGGAAGATCTCTGGCAACAACAATTAGACTGGATCAAACTAACATTATGCCGCCGACTCTTGCACATAAGATTGGTGAGCTGATGCTCTAAAGCCAGAAACAAGTGACTAATAGCAGCCTGCAGGATCCCTTCTCTTTTGCCCTCACTGCGGCACTCTGCTCAGTCCTCCAAAAGATAACGAGCCAACGGTTATTTGCGAACAATGCAGCTATGAGGAGCCAGCGTCATGTGTGTACTCTCTGAGTCGCGTCAAACTGCCATCGAAATCTTAATCTATTGGGTTTGGTAGCTTACGAGAACATCGAGATCACCACTCGGTCACACCCTGAAGCATTCCCTTCAGCGCTGAGGCAGAAGCGCAAGACTCAAACGAAGGTTCATCAGGGCAAAGTCTTACCCAAGGTGACCAGCAATGTATGAAAGTGTTTATGGCTCCTTACACCCCTTGCAGGTGTCAGAAAAATGCCCAGCTTGCGGTCATTTGGAAGCTTACTACGAAGAGAAACAGGTAGCTGACACCGTTGGTACAGTTTACTCAAAACTGAATTGTCTCCAATCGCAGATGAGAAGTGCCGATGAAGGCTCCACAATTTTATACACCGTACGTCACTCCGCCGTTCACGGCCCTAGTCTCATGAACTCATACGTTGATTGCCAGTGCGTCTCTTGCAAACACGGTTGGCGTGTCAACAACTAGTGAAGCAGGAATGGGGGACGGGTGATGATTCTGGAGGGTATCAAGTGCGACTGCTACAGAGGGACATGCCTCCATCCATCCTACACATTCACTCCGACGCTACAGAATAATGCGACAACTCCAAAGCCGCCGAGAATACTGGCTATTGAGGCGACCGCAGTCTCACGTAGTGGGAACGTGTCTTTTGGGAGGCTGCGGACATGAGTATATGGACACGTATTACAGGTGTTTGATTAGCGCTTACGTTGAAAAGTAAAATGCAAGAGCAAAAGTCGACGCCAAGAGGGTGAGAGCTATGGATGGAAGGAGAGATGCGGGGACATAAGGTGAAAAGGCAGGCAGTGATTTATGTAGGGCCTGCTCAGCGTGGCGGATGAGCTGTCTCCACGTTACACGGTGGGTGGTAAAGTACGTACCTGTATTGCCTCGTAATTGTCCATTGATGCAGCAGACGTTCAGCACGAGTTGTGAAAGAACCTGAAATGGCGAGCAAAGGAAGGTTACTGGTATCGGATGTTGGATGCACGAATATGTGATTCTGGCTAGGCTGAGCTGACGTATTGTTGCCGCCAAACACATGTCATCAAACCCATATCAACGCCGTATCCGCCCCACTCTCCTTCTTCCTTACCACCGTCTTGACTGCTCCTTGATCAGTTCTCCAGTACATATTTCACGCCCCCAAGGTCAGTACTGTCCACTTAGATATGGTTTATGAGTTTTGACGAGACAACTGTTTTTGCTGTCACCCGCTGCATAGATGTCTGCCACGCAAAAGGTTCAGCAGCACCCTGCCTTCGTTCAGGCGCAGACCAAGGCGAACTATTATCTTCAGCAGCTTGACAAGGATGTTCGTACTTGGTTCATTGTCCATATTTCTTTAACCGACATAAGCCCCTCAACAGCTTACGAAGTACCCAGTTTTGACTAAATTCGAGCAGCGAACCCAGGTTCCGAAGACCTATTTCGTCATAGGCACTGTCTTACTCCTCACCCTTTTCCATTTCGTCAATCCTCTTGCCGCACCAACCTCTAACCTCGTTGGCTGGGCCCTTCCAAGCTACCTCTCCTTCAAGGCGTTGGAGACCCCTGGGCGCCAGGATGATGTGCAATGGCTCACGTATTGGGTTGTTTTCGGATTTTTCAACTTCCTCGAGAGCATTGCACTCAGAATGGTTCTTTACTACTTCCCCTGGTACTTTGCATTCAAGACGGTGTTCATTCTCTGGCTGCAACTTCCGACTTTCCGCGTAAGTTTCGAGACAGTAATACTCGTCGAGATCCAGGCGATTGATGTCTTCTCACTCTAGGGCGCGCAAACGACCTACAACGTCTTACTGAGGCCTGTCCTATCAAATTTGTCTGGTTCGCGCGCCGTAGCGCCCACAGACACGTTGGCAACTGAGGGTATTCGCGAGCGTGTTGCTACTGCTAATTCAGATTGAACGCAAAGCACCTACACATCTCTGCTCTCGTTTCGTTCTGTTGTAGTCCAGCTTGACATAGACCCTATACGCCTCTTTTCACTGTCCATGCTTCTGCTCAGGCTTGAGGAGTTATTCATTTCATGTCTTGATATGTTCTAGTTCACGTATCTCTCTATCAACTGTTATTGAGCTTTTTATGGCTCACCACAGCACCATGAACACATTCCCTCTCTGCACGTGGAACGCGTAGAGCTGTCGTGCCCTCATTGGATGTTAATCCTGCCCTGGGAGTCGGCCACGTCATACATCTCAGCCTCGGGACCGAGTGTGTTTAATTAAAGGTGTACGCACCCCAGTACCAGTGAAACCTTGAGACTAAATTGTGAAACGTGTCACATCATTGTCAAGTCTCCTCATTGCCAGCCCATTCGGCTGTCAACATACAGCTTAGGGGTTCGTGATCGCGTGACTTCTTCAAGTTAATGAAGGATGTTTCACAAGGTCAGTCTGGGCCACAAGCTGTCCAGGCCAACCCTACAAGCACTTGTTGCTTACCGGTACCACGCAAGCCTGAGTAATCATCGCATCACAAGCCACGTTGAATTTCCATGTCATGAATTTATCTACATATTCACCCTTTGCTCCATCCAATGATTCCAACCCTCTTTCCGTCACTGCCTCCTGCCTATGTTTCCGATGTTTCAGACGGGCGAGCACTTTTCTTCATTGCACCCTGTAAGACGTCTGGTCTGTGCCTACCGTCGAGTCTGGCAGCAAACACTTACCATGCGTCATATTTATGCCTTTGCTTGCCACTTCCGTACCTGCCTAATAACCGACATCGACCACGTTCGATAGCAAATACCAGCCTGCCTAAGGTTCAAGATTTGAAGACAGTAGAAAGAAACTTTGAAAGTCAACAGAGAAACACATCGTAGCCACTAGCCGCGACCTCCAGGGGCGTCATTTCGCTCTTGCCACTCGTCGCATTCACCGAGGCAGCAGGCTCCACCTGTTCGCCTTCTCAGCATCTGCCCTGTCTCGTGACTGACCCCCAGACTGTGGCTGGAAATTGGAATAGCCCGACCCACTCTCCTTGTCTTATGGGCTCGTGCGCGAGATGAGAAGGTATGCTCTGGTGTCACCTTCGGGCCCGAACACTGACGTTGGCCATGCATCAGGGCATTGAAGGTCGCTGTCGCTTACTCAGGCCTCCACGGATGGCTCCGGATGTGGAACTCGGTCCCTGTTTTTGAAACCGAGGACGACCCCCGGCTACGTAGCTTAGTGGCACGAACTCGCGGGTATTTAGCTAATGTTCTACCTGCTCGCCTCTCAGTGCCTGCAGGGTCCGGATGTGGCATCGTCGCGTAGTCAGCCTGCGCTTCTCCACCGACATGCTCAAAGAGGCAAGGCCGGGGTCCTATTTTCAACCGAAACAACGAGATGACGACGTCGTGACCAGGCACATATCTGGACAGCGAGGAGAAAAAAAGAAAAAGGATACATTTACCGACTAGGCTCGGTTCCTGTTCCCTGATGTATTGAAATCTCTGGATATCCGGGTCTGCTACTAGTGCCCCTGTATTGCCTCTTTCCAACCGTAAGTTGCGTACAGGAAACATAAGGGCACAGTGGAGTTACTTCTAGTTCCTAGGGAAAGCGATGCGAGGACTGGCCTGGTCACTATTTACCTTTTCTCTCCAGTTTGAAACATCTATCAATCGAAAGCGAATCTGCTTCGGAAGTCTACTTCAAACGTTACTTTTCCCGGCGATGCGCAACAGTATCGTGGTTTGTATTTTCGGACGAAACGCCAACTTGAACATAACGTCATTTGGTCCGACTGAACTCGGTGGCCCCTGGCGGAATACTGCCACCTCTTAATATGACCTGATATGCCTTGTGTATACAGGTTCGTATGGAAGACGAAGAACGAGGCTCGGGGAGAAGCTGCAAAGTTCAGGCAGAGTAAGTACCAAGAACACAGGTCCTAAGCCAGTACATTACGAAACCCCGACGCAGTTATCGGATATAATTAGGAAGACAATCGTTCCTCTGCTGCATCATGATCGCGAGGCTCTGCTAGTCTCTCCTAGGCAGACCAATGATCAATCGAAGTATGATGATCATTCCCTAGCCTCCGTGACCTCTTTCATAAATTTCCTGGTCCTCGACTAGAAGAACCATCAGACGATATCAGTTATGTAATTGTCAGAGGGTTTGTAAGCCGGCGTATCCCGTCGCGACTGCCGTTGCATCTGACGGTCGCACACCTGAGCAACACTTGTGTTTCTGTGTGGGCGCATATGCGCATGCGTACGTTCATGTCTACCTGCCTTATGGTGCCAGCAGATCATTGGTTCGGCTGACTTCCTAATTTGTGATCCTCGTCTTGTTGTACTGCCCGCCAACTTCTCCTGGTGACCGTCGAATCCATATCCGACCAGATAGCCTTGTTATTCTCCAGAGTGTTGCATGCGATGCTTTTTATTAGCCGATGGGCATCGCATCGTTCTTGGAACGTGTGGCGTTTTATTGGGACTATAAAAGCGCTCATTGGCATTCAACTCATCGATCTTCGACAATCACAACTTCCTTCACCATGCATAACTCGTTTTCGAAGGAAACCCCTGGTCCGTGCAATTGGTGGCGCAACTGCCAACGACGTATAATGCAAAGAAACAATCGAAGTGTAATCTTTGTAAATCATGACGTCCAGATTGTCCCCGGTAAGCCGTCCTCTAGCTTCAATGCGTAAATGCAATAGATCGTATATGTATCTCCGATTTAGGATCGGTCCCTCCCCCATGGCAAAATGGCTATGTACCACAAAATACGTGTGGGCCTGCTCGGCCCCCTGTACACTGGGGTACACCCGGGGCTGATGCAAAGGGAGACATACCTGCAGCCTGTGCAGGGTGGGGTACACCCGGGGCTGGTACAAACTGGAGTACACCCGGGGCCGGTGCAAACTGGAGCACACCTCTATTGCCAGCGAGACAAGCCAACTACAGCGTGTGGTCGTTCCCGGCTGGAAATCTGACTTGGAGTCCCCACCCGAATGGATTTACACACTGGTTTTCCACAACAGGGACACCTGCGCATCCCGCCCTGCCATTGCCCCAGCCAGGCGATGGACGGCCCAAATTCGCACCCTGGCTTTCTCTAAATCCTTTTCAACCAGACATGCCCATGCTCCAGTGGGATATCCGCCAGCACCCCCTTATATCTAGGCTGACAACGGGCGCACATATTTCCGTAAATCTTGAGGACGCTATGAACGCTCCAGTGACGGATCCCCCGGTCAGCATTCTCGAAATTGCCATCCAAGAGTGTTCTATGGCGCATCTGTGGAATGTCGTTAGAGTGCAAAGAACTGGCGCCATCAAGGTCGCAGATATTCTCAATGACGTTTACGAATGGCTGCAGACACCTCTCACTGCAGCTGAGATGCAACACATCGAGCGTGTTAGTCCAGACAGCGTGGAAGCAGTTTTGTCGGCTTTTCATGAAAGAGCCTATTCGAGTCCGGCGTTGCGTGGGTGGGAATATCGACAAGGACCGCGGCGCATTGACTGTTTGGGAGATGTCCGAAGATGGATGGGTTTAAGCTACTCTCCTACGGGGCAGGGTATGCAACTGGTACTCAACCTTGAAGCCATCCCACGTCTTTTTTAACCTTCGCTTAATACCCTATTTCTACTTCACGAGGCCAGCGACGGACTGTTCACGACTCATACATCACATTCTCATCGTCTCTTTTATTCTTATTCATAACACTATCTTAAACTCTAGTTTCGCGCAGATCTTAACGCCATGAAACTTACTTGAAACTGCCGAGGTAGTACTTCTTAGGCCTTCTCAGCACTCTAGACACTTGCATACATACCATTCAAACTTGAAGAGGCAATAACTTCGTGCGGGCCCCGCAGCCACTTGGGAACAATATATTGTCCGAATGCCCACGCTGTTCGATTCCTGGGAGCTCAGCACACGGACCGGGCGGACGATGGTCTCGTGCTGTCTTCTGCAGTTATCTATCATGATGCAGGGATGGCATTGCCATAGCATTTTTTTTGGCGCTCCACGTTTGAAAATGCGAATGAGCGGGGAGGGGATCTCCTCTTTCAACCGCCTTCTTCTCAGATCTCTCTGCTGTACTTGATGGGTGTCTCAATAAATACAGCCCAAGCTGTAGGCCTCGTATGCGAGGCGCTTTTATATGGTGCGCGACTATTTCGTTCAAATTCCGGCCGGACATGACTGATGTTACTATGCAGGAGTTAACTGTGTGCTACTTATCATTTCCGTTGTAGTTTTCATCAAACGCTATCGAGTGTCACATGCGACCAACAAAGTAATCTGGGTAGCGAACGGTCTCCTGTTTGTAACATCTACGGCTCATTTTGCATTGATGTTCAACCATTTCTACATTGCGCTCGTAAGGAATAACAAGCTCGTGATGATCGAAGACTCGATGATATTTCCAACAGGAAAATGCTCCGTTCAAAGACTTCGCAAACGAAACTCATGCGCTGATGGCAGCAAATTTGATGATCTCTGTGGTTGATCTCATTGGGGATCTGCTCCTGCTTTATCGATGCTGGCTTGTATGGGAGAAGCAGTTCTATGTGATTGTTCTCCCTCTCCTGACTGCTTTGGGAGGCTTCGGTAAATCATGATCGATGTTCTCTATAAATGGGAAACAACTCACCTTCCACGCCAGGGTGCATCTTGCCCATCCCCGCGCTCTTACTGTCGATCAACCCAACATCACCAGTTCCTCCAAATGAGATTGTACCCCTAACCATTGCGGGATATGCTTTGCCTCTTTGCACGAACGTTATGGTCACCGGACTCATCGCTGGTCGCATTTGGTACATCTCTCGGATTATTGCCGTGGATGAACATGGAAAGCCAGTAATAAAAAGAGTCGCCGCTGGCGAGCGCTCGATGATGCTAATCATCGAAAGTGGTGCGCTATACTTGGTGACCCAGCTCATCTTCGTCATTCTCGTAGCCACGCAAAATCCCGCTGAGGCAGTACTGAGTTTGGCTGGGACGCAGATATACGTGAGTCCTCGCATATTATGGTTTGTAGTTCACCTAAATCCGAACATATGCTTCAGGCGATTGCTTCCACCTTGATCATAATTCGTGTCGGGTTGGGGCTCTCGTCAGAGCAAACTATGGCAATAAGCACGGGGACTCGCATCGAGTTCCTGTCACAGCCACGAAGTGCTATAGGGATGCGTACAGTTGGTACGTGGAGAAACGACGGTACTTATTCGCCTTCAACTGCGAGGTTGGGTGAGGAGTTGGATGAACCTTGACCCTCCAACATTGAAGGGGGATGCTTTATGAGGTAGTGCGGGGTAGAAGGGTCAAAGAAAGTTCAAAGAATCGATGTCATCGTTTGAAACGCGAGCTTCGTTGTTATGCACAGCACATCGAAGTCTGGATGCACTGGCACAAAGGTACGGAGACCAGTAGTTCTTATCGCAAGGCCAGGTGCAGGTATTGCGTTCTTGGCCACTGTTAGGAAGATCATGTCCGCCGAAGCAAAAGATCACTGAGAATCCAAGTGAGATATCTGATCATCCACCTGTCGATACACTCACCAGTGAAGATAGTATTGGATGCGTGTCGAATGAGGCTCCTGAATCCTGAACACACTGACACTGACCACCAGCCGCTCACCATACAAATACAAATTTCAGACATTGGCGCCCACTCACAACTATTGTCCTCTGCGAATGGAAATACGAGATGCCAAGGACTTGAAGGTCGACAAACACATACCCTAATATGCAAGACAGTGACTCGCCACACAGGAACTTTGGAAGCGTTAAAATTTGAAACCGTTATGTCAGAATTCCCTCCGAGAGAGGACAATGGATGTTGGTTAGACAATGCTCCAGCCTTCCAAGTTTCGAGATTGTAATACGAGAAATGGTAACGTATGTCGTACGGCTAAGTAAAAAGTCCGCTTCTATGTGATCAGACCTTTTGTGACCCTTTGTTACCAGAGGTCGGGTACATACTTGAGGCAGAGTGAGGGACAGATCAGTCTGGGAGGTGTAGTCTTGGTGCGTCCATACCTGGGGATCTCGGGCCCGTTGTGCTGCCCCACTAGCAGCAGGACTGAGTTCGCATCCTGGTTTTAATAATTACGTTCTTAGTTTGATCAATGTCGGCATCGCGTCGCTTGCCTCAAGCGGTGCCCAGCTCACGTTGCTCTATCAACGTTACTGAGAGGCGCTCGAGTGTCTGCTCAAAGACACTGAGCAGGCTAGTCTGTCAGATACTGTCAGACTCGAGCTGAAGGAATATTTTGGATGGGTTCGGGGCGGAAAGATGAATTACATAAGCGAAAGAAGCTGTGTAATTGATATCAGGCTTGAGCTTATAATTACTTCTAGAACGGGGGAACCCTGTCCAACATTTTGAGAGGTCAACGTTAGATGTCGACCACGTCTTTTGTCCAGCTCTTTTTTACTCACTCCTTTCACTCACTTTCCTTAGAATGTTCCGTACTCGCAGACCACCAACCCTCACTATAAATGAGTTGAATCATATCCTGAGCGAGTCTCTTGATATCGAAAACATTCAAGTTCCCGAGACTGTCATTCACCACGACCCACTCCTTTTAACGACCCCAGATAAATCAAAATCATCGACATTCCAGCGATTGTTCTCTCGTTCCTCACCACATCTACCTATCATATCACGATCCCCCGCCGAACAGGTGAATGAGCCTGCCACACCGAGCCCTCGCAAGATGACATTTGCGTGGCGTTTGCCTCGTTTATCGCCCCACAAGCCTCGCAGAGCTGAAGATCACGCGGTGCGTATACGTCTCTGCATTTACTTTTCATACTGAACCGTACCCAGTCCAAGGGCGTTGTATGTGACTCAAGCCTCCCAGTGGACTCATCGAATCGTTCTCGCTCGTCATCTGTCGCTTCCGCCGCTCAAACACCTCACAGAGCATTGAATAGCATGTCTTCGACCTCTAGCCTTGGTTCAATGCTACCCGCATCTGAGCGGGTCTTCAAGTATGACCCAGAAGGTGTCCATCTGGACACAGGAAACGTCGCTTCCACCACACTCCGACCCCAGCAGTCATCCCAATTTTCCGCTGCCCATCCTCAGCTTTCTCCGGCACAAATGACCCATGTTCCTTCTGCACCACGTTCACCGCTACAGCTCCTGTTTGGTAGCAAATCGTCATCGAGCCTTGTCCTGAGAGCAGTCACTCGGGAGTATACGAATATGGAAAAGAGCCCTGGCACCTCAGTATCTCAATCCAAGGGCGTGGAATCAAGCGACGATGACATTACACCTCGGGCGACTGAATTTGCCGTTTCATCCAGCAGGTACAGTGGGAGTACCATTCAGGCGGAACAGAGACGACGACCCTCAGCATTGGCACTAGTCCTTCCTCAAGAAAATGCATCTGTCTGCCTTCAGCCAGCCATCGGAGTAACTCCCCACGTGCCCTCTGATACCGAAAGTTCCGCGTCCATGTGCTCCCTTCCATCTCCTACCACGTCCATATTCGCATCATCCCAGCCCACTCAGATTCCCCAAGCCTCATCTAGCGCGCTTACATCACCCACCCCTAGTACGAAATCGCCTAACTCAATGTCATCCTCTTTCCCTTGGTCTCGTGCGAGGTCCGGATCCCGTTCAATGCAGACTCCACCATTGCCTGGACCTCCACCCAGTTGCCCCCTTCCCCTCCCACCCCCTGTATCAGCGCAAGTTTTGACCACACCATCGAAATCTCAAATTCCTCTTCCAGTAGCCACCCCGAGTCCATCCAAGCGGAGTCGTACTCCTGTACGTGATGCTTCACCTTCGGGTGTCGTTGCATGCCTTTCCTCCTCTCCTGGAAGTCTACGACTCCCTTCTCGTTTGAGCTGGGGTGCTACTGGACGCGCTGTGATCCCACTTTCATCGAGCCTTCCCAGCCCACCATCGTCCCCTTCGAAAGAAGGCAGAAGGAAGGATATTTCTTCAGTTTCCTCACCCAAGGGCCAAAAGGACAATACGTCTTATGCTACTTCTTCCACACTAGGCAAGCGCACAAGCGTCGGAGTGTTGGAGGCTGCCAGTGACTTAGAAGCTCGAGTACGGCGCACGAAGAGTATATTGGTACTCGGCAGCCGACGCTCAAAAGGGTTGCTCAGTGGTTCCGATTCACCTCCGAAGCGCGTGCAGATCCATCTTGAGGCAAGCCCTGATACTACGGAGAGTTCACCGAAAAAGAAACCGAGAAGGCAGTCGAGTGCTGCTTCTACGATGCCATTTCTCGCAGTTCCCCGGGAGCGAAGAAAGTCGGCTCCGCTGCTGGGAAGTGGGATCATACCAAAGGGTGCGCCTATCCCGCCTGCAGGCCCGGACTGGACTCTATCGCTACCTTTCTGCATCGACGTACCTGGGAGCGGCATCACCTTGCCAACCCCTCCATCAGAGGAGGGTGCCCTTCATGAAGCTGATGAAGCCCTTCAAGCAGCACAAGGGGATGATTGGACACTTTCCCTCGGTGTAGATCGCCAGACTATTCCAAATGCTGGGGAAGCGGCGGTGAGCGACAATAATCAGTCCAAGGAGAGTATGGAAGAACAAATTTCCGCGGTCATACAGCTCCCTACACCGAGTACCACACCTGAGCCCGGGGCTGCTATTTTGCCACCGTCTCCATCACTTAGCTTCGCGCCCTTCCCCACGCAGTCCGGACCAGCTTCTCCCGCGAGCTTGGGTCCTCACGGTGGCGGGCTTGATCTCGATGGAGGGTGTGGGAAGCGGGGTTCTGGCTGGGATGTGTGCGGGTGGTTTGGAAACGACGACATAGACGAATCCCCAAGAGGGGACATGAGACCCATCTCTATGCTAGAGTCGGAGGGGTCTTGGATCCGCAGGAGCACCGACACTGATGCTCCGCGGAAGAGTAATATTGGTTTTGCTCGAAAAAGCCATGAAAAGTGGATGCGCCATCCAAGTGAAGATAGTACTAGGACGAGTGACACTGTGGACACCGTTTTTTACAGCGCTCACACCAGTATCCGTGTCGTATGATTGTCTCATAGGATGCTCCGGATTATAGGATTGGTGTTTCGTTGATTTCCTCGTCTGTATCCTTGCCAAAAAAAATTACACCCCCACGACTAATCTCCCTCAACCATTTTTCAACATCCTAACTCTCGACATCACGCAAGTCTGGTGATATATCTTAGGGTACTGCGTTGTACTCATTGTACAGTGAGCGCGCTATGGTGTCGAATATCGGAAGAGGTAACATATTGTGTATCTATTAGTTGTTCAATAACATAGACAGTGTGGAATCGCAGTGCGTAACTTTGCCCCATATTTCAGAATTTGATATCAGCGCCCAGCCTCATCACCATCTGGTTGATTCTCCCGCCGACGTACTGTTTCAAGCAATCTGTCTGACACTGGTCCAGATACGAGTACCATAGTGTGGGAGAATGCGGTTCATCATGGCCACCACTGAATATGCAATATGCAACCCATGTATACATGACATGGCCGACAGTTACTAAAAGGCGTCCGGCGGAACGTCAAATCATAATGGACCTATATTTGCATAAGCGCGGGCGGCCCCCTCAAACTGTGCACAGCTCAGCAGGACCTAGCAGCCCGGACGGCGGAGAGGAACAAATGCGTCTTCCTCAGTCGCATGTCGAACGATAGATGGTGTGCTGACTCCAGCGAGATCTACCTTGCCCACCGCGGCCGGAGTCCGAAACACCACCAGCGTTTGGGCTGCAGCAACAAGCATCATTGCATCGTCAATGTACTGATGGCGGTGCAACTTGCGGCGATTGTGCCATGGAGGAATGAAAACGGAGGCACGATTCTTCCGTTCATGAATCATGTGAGCGATCGATGCATTGGAGTCGGATGATATGCTGTCCACATCCTGCGAGATCATTTCAAAGTGATATTTTAGGACATTTATTGGAGATCTATATTTATATTTCACAATGAAAGCGGCTGATAGATCCCGGATGATTATTGTACCTGTAACCCAGCTACAACCTTAATTTTAGCTCCTCCTTCCTTCAGTAGCGTGAGCACGACCAGTGATTGCAAAACTTGAATTGCTTCATGGAAATTCTCAGATCTGGGACATTGGGACTTTAGAATGAACTCAAGTTAATGATCGATGAAGGGCTCAGGAGATAACGGAATCGCGGTCGGCCGAGCCAGATGCCTAAATCAATATGTAGGTGGATATCTGAAGTTGCGGAAGATGGCGAAGGGCATGGGGATAAGGGGATAGTGCAGATAGTCAAGTGCGATGCTCCCATACGTTCAATATGAATAAGGGTGCACGCAAGGAAGCGGTATGACTCCGCCACGGCGGACAACTAATTTGTGATGTCTATCATGATGAAGTGCCTGGTTAACCGAAGGAGGATACGAGCAACGGTAGGCAACGGTCAACCGGCAGCGCTTGAGAACCTAATGAGAGGCACCTATGACAGCTGCTGTCATATCGACAGACCAGACTTCATTTTACATATTCGACTCACCGATTTTGTCTGCCCTTACCAAAGGCCTTAGTAAGGGAGCCAAAGGGAGGCACATTCGTTTCATACCATTTTCGATCGTCCGTCAAATGACTGCCTCAGTAGTCGGGCGAGTCCGGACCAACTAAATCGTGCATGAAAAATGAACAAGGGAGTAAGGTCAAGCTCTCCAGCCCAAGGTCCTAAGTAGCAAAGAGAGTGAATTACAAGGCAGTATCAAACACCCCGCCTCGAGAACATGTTCTTGTATTTGTTCATCGATATGAAAGCAGCTGGAACACTGAAACCAAAAATAATACGAACAAATAGTTACATTTTTGAGACCTATTGAACTCCTTCAATTTAACTTTCAAGTTTTGACTACAGGGCCTTGGCTAGGTCACGGTGCACGTCAGATAGGTTTGCTATTTTGAGTTTGCGGTAAATAGCCAGCCTACTTCTGTCTCACATTCACGACTGACAGTCACAGGGAATGATTCTTATCTGTTCTGGGGAGACACTGACTCTGTTCCGGACGAGACTGGCATTTCAGCCCGAGCTGTCGTTTCTTGAGGCGCTGTGGCATTTGTAGCGTAGTGGCTACGCCGCACCGGTGATTCTGCGTTCCTTCTGCGCCCCCCGTTTTATTGGGTCTGTCTAGGGAAGACAATGACCTCCTTGGTACCTCTTGATACTTCCTAGGTTGTACCTGGGCTTATGCCTAGGTGGACGATGACCTCTAGAGTTTGAGTTTGGTTGATCCGGCGGACCCTCGAAACCTTGCATGTGCTCAGACCCCTGATTAGTTAGGACTCGCAAAGCCATGCGGTGCCTGCTTGGACGGCATCTTTCCGGTCGTGGCGCTACGAACCATGCATGGGCTTGCTAGCTCCTCAAGGCCTCGTCAGCCCTGGGTCCAGTCAGGCTTACGGTTACTAGCATCCTTTGGGATCAGTGCAGTGATCTTCAGGTTGCTTATATCCCGAGGGCGGAGATCAAACACAACGTCCCCTATCAACTTATCAGATGCACGGCACTACATCTGACTCTGACGCTTGCGGGGATCAATTGGTTATCGATGGTATGCTATTCATAGGTTGCTCGCGCATTGCTGGCTATTCTTGATAATTATGATAAGGATATTACCATCCACTCAAAGAAATGATGAGCATTATCTGCTGCTACGCTGAGAAATCTAATGGAAATAGAGCAATCCTCCCGAGGGCAATGACAACAACCGGAATCGCAGGCATTCTGAGGCTGCTGCATCGCGTTCCGATTGTTATGCGATTCTGCGCGGTTAATAAGGCATAGAGCAACACGTACTACCGCAAGTAGTGTCGCCGTCAGAGCGAAGTAACTTCGAGGAAACTTCGCTTTCGCTTCGAAAATGTGCAACTTTGGTTGACTTCGTGCTGTGAGTCTGTGACTGCTGTCGAAGTGGCTTGAAGTGAGATGTGGTGAAGACTCTACTGCATGTCGAAAGCCGATAAGGTGCTTACTGACAGGTTTGTCAAATTGAGATATCCACGACTAACATTTCCTCTGGACAACACTTGGTTTCCGAGCATTGTTGAGAGGACCGTTCTTAGACGTGGCCTCAATGTGCCGTATATAGGGCAGACATTTAATTTTCCTTCCGGTCAGTTCCTCCATTTGTCAAACATGGAGCGGCACGGGAGAGTAAGTAGGAAGGGTATTTGTTTCTCTTCCCCTCGTTCTTCTATCAGTATGCATCTCTAGCGATACCTGAGATACCTATCACTCTGAGGATTCACTCAATGCTGAGCGCTGAGCAACAATCTGCATCAATACAACTGAACAAAGTTTCATTTTTGATGTTTACATGTGGCGAGCTCAGCTATTGCGAATAAGAATCATCGCATCGAGTGGTTCTAGCCTCATACTATATATAAATTATGCTAAATCATACGTTGGTCATTACATATAGATTGATCCATACTCTTGAAGTGTGGCACTGAGCTTGAACCAGCGAACCTTTGCTACCAATATACTGACGTCCTTCGAGGCGCACACCGATTACTTGACTTCATCTGCATCGAAGTCTACAGGAGCGTGCACAATTTACACTTTGCGGTAACGCTGGCCGTGATCCGGCTGGGTACAGATGACCGGCTTAGACGCTCACATTACAGGAACTGAGTAAACCAGTATTGGACTAGCCATCGGTTACTGAAGATCCGTGAAAACTCCAAAAACACTAGGTTGGTGGTGGCTTCAATGAACAAGAGACAACCGTGGTTCAAATCACTAGCTAAGTTTTCCACATGTTTTTACAGCTGTTTGCAAATATGATGACAGTAGACACCTAAATTTGAGAAAAAAGAAAAATAAATAATCTAAGCCAAATCACCGTCGTGATGCTCAGACACCAAATCGTCATCATGATAAACAACCCGATATTCACTGACTCTATGGACTCTGACAACGACAAGCCTTTCGATACCCCCAAAGCCCAAGACCCCAAATGCATTTCCGAAGCACTGAAACCAAGCTTGCCTACGACTACAGAATTGCATTCACGGTAGCACAGCACCAGACCTCACCATTACCACTAAAGAAGGAATCGGAATATGAACATCTACTCGAATACGTACTGAAAATGAAGCCTCCAGCAGTGAAGATTCTCATCGAGGCCTCAAGAAAGCCTGGTACAACCACGGTTCATATACCTACTGCATATATGCTCTTTGTGTCTGAGTTTTACAGCCGAACAAGAAGAGAAAACCCAACGATAGTCATGGCGAGGACAATGAGGACAAGTTTTTTGAGGGAGACGCCGACACGTTCGAGTTCGCGGTGAATGGTGGCATAGTGTACAGATATGAAGTGATTGGTATCCAGTAACAGAGAGGAGCTGATGCTCATGAAGGTGGATGGCTGCAAGTTTAACATCCCGACTGATCTTGCGATACATGATTGCGGGGAGAGACGAGACGCTAGTATTACATAGGAATAATTATTTTCTTCTTCTTTCTCAAAAAGTGCTTACTGTCATAATTGCAAACAGCTGTAATCCGAGTGAGTTATTGACACGTGTTTTTAACTAGTTTTTGATCGGGTTTTGACAGCGTTATTCGAACCGCCGCTGAGTTTCTGACATCCCGAGTTTTTCACGGAACACTAAATTCGTTATCATGAATCATGAGGTACCGTCAGCCGCATAACTTACTGGTTTCAAAATGAAGACAGGGAGCACGAAGGCCAAGTACAGCCATGCATGCGTGCTACTCGGGATGATCTTATGGGATTTCAGTGATCCTCTGGTGCCAATAGGGTGGAGTACATATATAGTTCGCTGATGCACATTCTTCTTTTTCAGCGACATTTCACAAAGGTTAGACTGAATAACGAAGTTCAATTACATGTGCCTGCAATCGCTCGATGATTAACTAGGCCATATACTTGGCGTCTGAGTCGGCAAACGTCGACCATTGGTAAATGGAGATGCGACTGAAATTCTTCGTTTTTACCCGTACGTAATTCCTGAAATCTTGGTGAATTGAGTTTTTGATTTTTGTCTTTCCGAGTCCGCACGGGTCTCTACAAAAGCCAGCAGGAGGATCAGATGAAGAAGTCCGTTGATCCCCCTTTAAACTCTCTGGTGTTCATTGCCCCAGGGTTTTTTCACCCATGTCCTCCATGCTTAACCTGTTCCATGCATGGTACTGGCAGATTGGGGCAGTCATATTCAGTCTACTGGGTGTTGTCGTCTACTCCTTCTACGGTTCTCGCACATCTGGCTTCCGTCTCCCTCCTGGTCCATCAGAGTCTCCTCTCGGGCATTAGTATGTCGTGGTCGCGCAATGAGTGACGTTCACTGACGCACGGAGCAGTCCACCCAGGAAGATTGCAAAATGGATAAACGAATATGGATCTATCATCTCCCTCAACCGTGGAAAGAATGTACTGGTTATCGTTGGACGTTACCAGGTTGGTTTACGTTGTAATTGTTCAGATGCTCTCATTCACACCTTTGTTAGGAAGCTATTGACATTATGGAGAAGCAGGGCGCATCCCTCGCAGACCGTCCTCGTGCGGTTGCTGGCAGTGAAATCCTTGGCAGAGGAATGCGGTTTGTCCAAATCGGTTGCGGCGAAAGGATTCGCAAGTTTCGCAAGTAAGCGATAGTTAACCATTGAATCAGCCTAAACGGCTAACCACCCAAATTACGTCAGAGCATCGCATTCGCACCTCCAAGCAAAGTCTGCTCAAACTTATGAGCCCGCACAGCTTGTGTATGCACGCGACATTATTTTGGACTTACTGAACAGTCCAAGATCACACCAATTGCATATTAAACGGTTCGTCTGTCATGCATGTCATGTCCAACACAATTCTCACATTTCTTCCGTGCACAGCTTCGCGGCATCTGTAATTCTCCATGTCGTATATGGGAAAGCAACCCCTACATTACTCAGTGATCCGTTCCTACTGCAGCTGCAAAAAATGATCCCAAGGGTACAGAGTGCGATGATGCCGGGTACGTACCTCGTCGACAAGTACCCCATCCTCAAATATGTCCCTGGTTATGGGCGCAATTTGCGGGCATGGAGGCGGGAAGAATACCAGATGTTATCTGGTCAGCTAAATTGGGTCAAAAGTCAAGTGGTACGGACCGCATAATTATTCACCTGGACCAACCTCGACATGACTTAACAACAGGAAAGCAACGTCGCTGCTGATTCAATCGCAAAAGATCTTCTCCTGCACCGTAACGACAACCAGTTGTCTGAAATGGAGATAACATATCTCTCTGGGTCCCTCATTGGAGCAGGCGCCGACACGGTGAATAATGAAAATGACATAGACAACGTGCCACCTAACCTAATTTTAGACTGCTGTCGCGATCTCAACAATTATGATGGCCGCTGCACGTTTTCCATGCGCCCAGGCTCGCGTTCACGAGGAACTAGAAGCCGTTGTTGGCCGAGAAACTCGTACGCGGTCAAAACCCACTATAGTCCAAAACCCGCCTTATTTTTTTCCGCAGCCCCGACTTTTGCGGACTGGCCGCACCTCGTTCAGCTTCAAGCCTTCATTCTGGAGGCCCTTCGATGGAGGCCTGTCAACCCCATAGGTAAGCCAGGGACGCACGCTCAAGGTCTCCTGGGTTTACGGATAATTTAGGTCTACCCCACCGCGCAACAAAAGATATCTTTTGGGTATGTTGTGCCATATCATGGATCAAATCTGTTCTAATCTGAATGTCACAGAACGGCATGTGCATCCCTGCTGGGGCCACCGTCTTCGGCAATCACTGGTCGGTGCATCGGCTTCGTTCGTAACAATTTTTTACTTCCTTCTTCAGGAGCATCTCCCGTGACCCCGCTGTCTACCACGACCCCGAAGTCTTCGATCCCCAACGCTGGATTGGTCTGGGCGGAGAAATCAAAGAGAACATGAGGTTGTTCACATTCGGCTTTGGAAGACGGTATGTATCTTCTTTTTCCGCTTGGGCCTTACTGAAGATATGTCAGTGCATGCCCGGGACTGCATATTGCTAACAGGTGAGTCAACAGTGAGGCCGAACGAGCATTTTTGTCTTAATGCGTGCGCTACCTTCAGATCGATGTATATCGCCGCGGCTTTCGTGCTATGGTCCTTCACGCTCGCAGAGGACCCAGGTAATCCCATTGATGACACTGCCTTTGTCCCAGGCATAGTATCACACCAGAAGCCTTTCAGCCTGGTCTTCAACCCACGCATGAGCAAAGCATCATTGAAACCTATTTTTTCTTCGACAGGCGTATAGCAGACTTGAACTTTTGTTCGGCTACCGGCTAGTTATATTGTAGTAATAGTAAATCATTGGTCCATTATAAATATGAATTCTCTTGTCGGTGATATGCACACGTCGTTACTTGGTGTCCGTGTGGTGTGTTTATGCTGCTCTGTGCGCTTCCCAAATTGAGGGTTCTGAACAGCCTAGTTTAAAATCGAGTTTGAGTAATTTGAGTCCTTAACAAGTACTGCCGCGGTCTGAGTCTATGTGCTTGAACCAGATCTGGCTGAGTTGGTCAAGAATTTGAAGCAGGATCATGCGGCGAAGAATTTCGACATTTCAACGGCGTTATGCCGTTGGCATAGGAAACAGCAAATGGAGCTATGTGCATTATTTACAATATGAGATTTCCTTTGCCTTCCCGACAGACAGCGTTAGCGAAGAACACTACTAAATTAGTGAGGGGTAAGTGTGTTAACCGAAAATGCCGAAAATGCCAGCACCCATCACTGCTGCAACTAAGTTAGTTGCACCACCACTACGGAAGCAAATCGAAAGCATGCTCTGGCCGTTGTCAACTGGAAATATTACTGCTCTTTGTCCAGTTGTTTGTTTTTGTACTGGCTGCATATATTACTGACCGCTTCACAAGACTACATCTGATTTCGAAGGGGGGTCACAGCAGTTTCCGAAAGTAACGACAATTGCAAATTTTTCCAAGCATCCGTGACCAAAAAGGAAATCGATAGAAATGACCCATCGTCAACGTTTGGGGACGACTTCCAACGACTCAAACCCATCCACCGGACTTGTTTTATCTTGTCTGCTACACTGCCTACGTGCCTTACAACCTAAATAGTTCACTAGCCCACACGGCTCCGCCAGCGCAGGCCAACCCTCGTGTTCCAAGACTCATTGGCACCATCACCTCGCAGAATCAGGATGCACGCATTTGCACAAGTATGCGCGACCACTCTCGAGTTTCATTCGTTCCCGTCTCGTCCTTGTGTTCCGTCGACCCAGGAATCAACTCGTCAGCCTGAAGCCTATATTCATTGAGTGAATAGTCGTTATCATTGACTGGTCATCACCCTCTGATAGAAGTCCCAACCCCAACCCCTTGCTATCTTCAATGGATGGTGCTGATGATACCGCAACTCTGGTGGTTTGCCGCCGTCGTGTGCAGAAGTCACTCAGTTGTCTGGAACGTTCTTGGGGAATTTTGATTGGGGCGGGCTATTCTGGTAGTGTCTTTTCTCTTCATTCAAGCGCGTTGTCATGCACCATATATGTATTAGTATGAGTGAATGAGTCCAAACGTTGCGTTTGAGTCACTGGAAGCCGTCCTCTTGCGCGGAAAATTTAGCAATTGTCATTACTTTTGGAAACTGCTGCAACGGTCCAGCGACGAATTTACGATGTCCTCAACTCGTAAGACCACAAGATTCGAAGAAGAGCCGGACGGCTGAGGAAGGAGAAGCTCAAACGTGTCTTGTCTGACCTGTTTCAAAATCTCGTGCAAATTCCAGAACCTCCTCCGAGTTCCATAATTTGTTCATCACTAGTGTAACGTCACAACTTGGGCAGATGCGAAAGGCGGTGACCTTGGTGAAGAAAACCAGCATCTTTCCAATGCTGAATCCATCTCCGGATCTCTTCTTCGGACACAGGTAGCGGCGAGACCATGCATGGAGCCCCGTTCCTCATGCGTTCTGTTGCAACGCGCGGTACGCCCATAGCTTCATACCTATCGTCCTGCTTCTTTGGTGCCATGAGCTGTTGGAAAAACGGCAACATCCGAACAGCAGGTGCGCGTCTGCGCGCCTCGGGCGATCGATTTTTTGCCGCATGTAACTCCAAGCGCTTCAACCACTCTTCTTGCGACACCACAGACAGATCAAGCATCTTCTGCGCAACCCGAACAATGGCTGTGAATGGGATCGGTCGTGTGTGCACCAAGTGCACGATGGGTTCGTCAGATTTAATCAATTCTATCATCGCCCTAGCCGCGAGTTGCGCAGGCACCCAGTTCGCAGCCTTACGCAGACGAAGTGAGCGAAATTAACACAATACAATCAGTCTAGGAACCATACCCGATGATCCATGGGCAAACAACCGATTACTTGGCTAGACTTGAGTGTCGCAGGAAACCACTCATGCGTTCCCCAGGCCCCATTAACGTTTCCAGTTATCTGGCCAATCCTCACAGAACAAGAGGAAAGTCCGGCTTCGGCGGCAGCTGTGAGCACCTGTTCTATGACCCATTTGGATTCCCGATAGCCAAGGCTAATCGTGACGCGGGGGTCATCGATAGGTATCTCTCGCAATGAGTCGCGCATGTCAACATCTGCAATATGCCATCAAATCAGACATCTCGCAAGGCGTGCGCTTTAGACGAACTTTGGAATACCCCGATAGTGGACGAGAAAATAAAGCGCGGCGGATATTTATGTGGCGAAGCCAATGCCATCTCGACTAGCCTGCGAGTCCCTTTCATGGCCGGCTCAAAGTCGTGCAACGGAGAGGCAAGGTTGACCCGCCAACCATTCAGGATGATGGCAGTGACAGTTTCAGCAATCTGAATTATGTCAAAAATTTCCTGAGAATTCACCACAGCGTCTTACCTCGGAGAATTGGCCTTCCTCTAAGCCAAGGTGAGTTTCAGATGTATCTCCTTCGAGCAGCAGAAGCTTTGAAGACTCCAGAAGACCAGGCTTGATACCGCGATACCTAAATTCATCACCTTGTCTTCCCTTGGGCGTCTTGCTGTCCTTGTGAGTGCGATTCAAGGCGTATATTTTGCGAACGGAGAGATGCTCAAGTAGCTGTGCCAGAAGTTCGGACCCCAGTCCACCACGAGTGCCGATTATCAGGACACTTTCGAAGCGTGATCTATCATGGAGTTCCCTTGGAATGTGGCGTTGAAGCTGGGAGCCATGTCTTTTGACGGCAGAGAGCATGCGATCTGCTGCTACCTCCACATCAACCTGTAGCATGTTTGACATGTGTGGATTCTTGGAACAGAAATTGTCAAAGGGGCAGTGGATCCACGAAAGCTTATACTAACGTTGACTAGCACAAGTTGCTCAGCGGATCCTGGTAGTATGTGCTCAACGTTTAACCGACTTGATTCCACCCATACAATTCTGCCACATTGCACATAACGCCAATTGAAAATTCATTGTGACACTGCCGGTCATCCAGCTAGTTCCCGCACGTTCATTCCAGATCATCGTGGTGTACATAGGCTGATGTGGGGAAGTCGATGTACTTGGATATTGTTGCATTTATTTAACAGGTGTGACCGTAAAATGACGAGAGAACGACTGATTGTGTAGTTGCCCGTTTCGCTTTATGAGAGATGATGCGTCACTTGAAACAATCTATAAACGTGTGGTGTGCTAGTAGTAAGTAGCTGATAACGGTGATTCGCATGAAGCCCGGGAGCAGCCACAAAGAAGAATTTTTCATATTAATCGTAGCGGCAACGGCTCTCCGAATTCGTCGATCGATCATGAGCTGTAACCTCGAGATTTTGTGTACACGAATAATACAGGTGGACACGGACGTACGAAATGTGTGTGAGGTTGTCTTAAGTGCCACATCGTGACATGGTACTATCGTACGAAGCACCATTGGCTGATAGAAGTATCTTGAAGAGGTTGAGGAATTCACGTCAGCCAGACACGAGGAACACGTCCCAGTTGCAAGGAAATGGGAATATTAATGACAACTAGGGACGATTACGCACAGTGACGAAGGCCCAGTGGACGGATGACGTTTTGATGAAAATAAAAATTACAGAAGAAGGGACAAGCAGCAACGCACAAGAGGAAGACTAGATGACGTCGTTAACGGGCAACAAGTTCATCGACAACAAACAACAAAAAGTGCAAGCAAGGTCATGACAGACTGAGCAGACTTCAAAGATTATCAAGACGTCATGTGTTGCCTGAACTCGGACGTCGTAGAAATCAATGAGTGAGAGGCTTGAGTGCTTACTGTCAGCGCTTGCTGAGTCAAAAGCACAACAATCATCGAATCATAAGTAAGTACAGGCATCCGCAAAAATACCTAGTTCGAAATGTATAACAACAGTCCCATTTGAGTTCCTAAGAGACTAACATTCATTTGAATTTCTTCGTTAGCTTCGACCCAGCCTCTGTAGAATAACCAATCAGCAGGGTATAATAGAATGGCGTTCAGCAGCAGACTTACTCTGCGCCAGTGTCTCTACATGTTTCCTCGCATCTTTCCCCGCGATGCCCTCAAACGTGTCTAGTGCGCGCCCCGCGAGACTGGTTCCGTTCCCGCTGCCGCTGCTCTGGCCATAGTAGTTCGAAGACTGCGGATGCATGGGAGGACCTTGTGAGCACGACAAGGATTAGCAAAGCAAGGACGGCCGTGAAGAGAATATAGTACGCACGGGGTAGTGTGGGCGGAGGCGTGCTTTGGAGTCCCCACTCAGGCGGAGGGTAGGGTCTGGGAGAGTGCGAACCACCAGAGTAGGGTTGTGCGAGTGGAGTTTGATGCTGGTAGCGGTTTTGCCCAGGTGGATAGGGTGCTTGGTAAGGGTGTCCTGGGTTGTCCGTTGGCATGTAAGGTCCCTGCGGTGTATCCGAGTTTAGAATTCTGTGAGGAGGCCATTGACCATCCGTTGGATAAAATTGTTCTACCTGGGGGAAAGAGGTGTGACTGTGTTGCTGCATGTTGGCATCATATCGATCGTATGCCAGTCCAGGCTGCCCCTGGGGTGTGGGTGAAGGGCGTGATTCGGACGGGACAGGGGGTGGACCTGCAGGACTATACGGGGTATGATAGAATTGTTGTTGACCAGGATACTGGGACCACAATGCGGCTGGTGGTGAAGCCGATGGGCGCGGAGAAACTAACGGCGCAGGTCCTGGCGACGCGGAAAAATGCTTTAGGCTAGCCTCCACTGAAGGCATTTGGATACCCGAAGAATATATGGACGGCATTCCAGGGGGCTGCTGCGGGCCCGACGAAACCTCAGGGGAAAGCTGAGATAATCTCTGTCGTGCGAGATCATCAACTAGATGGGCTACTGTAGGGGACGCAGGCGCCGGAAGAGGAGAAGAAACTCGAGATGATGGCCTGACAAGTGAATGCGAGGAGCTTGGTCGCTGATGGAACTGCTGGGGACGCACGACTAACTCCACATTGTCGGGGGGATAGACTGGCCCTGTTGACGCCAAAGGCGCAGGACGGGAGCTCATGTTGACTGTAGGAGGCGGGCTGCTCGCTGATGACGTGCCCGCGGTCAGTGATGAAGACCTAGCTGGGAGAGATGGCGGGGAGGATGAGACTGAAGCGCTGGATGAATGCCAAAGGGTGGGCTTGGTGGCTACAGGTGGGATTGGGGCATTCAATGCACCGCTTGCCTGAGGAGGCGGGCGTGTGGGATCCCGAGGACTCTGCGTGTACGGCTGATCCTCCAGAGTATATGGTGGCGGAGGAACACCATCTGTCGATGCACCTCCCTCCTTTGTGGCCCAATCCTGGTATGCTCTCTGAGCTTCCTTCGATCGCCCCTCCTCTTCTTCTTGAATCCCCTGGTTCTCATATCTGGGGCGAGTCGCCCAATAGTCCTGTAGCTCTTTGATGGGAAATGTTTCATGTAACATATGCTCACCACGCAGTCCCTCGGCAGCGAAACCAGCTACGCGCATATACCAGTCTGACGGAAGCGAGTGGCCATCTGCGTCTAGCGCGAGGAAGTCGAAGTTCGGATGAACTGGGAGTTCGTTGGAAGAAGAGACGACAGGCATGAATGCCGTGCCTTCGTCATATTCATCCCACATGGCCCCGTAGATAGTACGCACCCCTGCGCGTCGAGCAGCATAAATTTGTTTCCAGAGGAAGTGGCCCCTGTTGCGCTTTGGGACATTGAATCCCCATTTTCCGCGAGAGAGATTATAGCCCTGTAAAACAGAACAGGCGTCATTAAGAAATTCATTGTGGCATTGCTGAACTTACGCTGCCTCCAGGAAACACTACTGGTATGTAATCTACTTTTTTCTTGCCTTCATCTGCTCTTTGCTTCAATAAATCAAAATCCGGCTTAACTTTTTCCTTCCCCCAGCGTTCCGCGTCTTCTTCGCTTCCGTAGCGCCCGACAGTCCAAGGGCTCAGTGCATCGAATTCTTCTGTCCATACCCGCAAGAACTCGGGGTTTCGGTCACTGTCAGATGTTGACGTGCGCCAGTGTCCAGGAACACCCGCCATAAGATAAGCACCGCCTGGTGTGGAAGAACGAAAAAAATTGGCAATAGACCTGACCACCTCTGGAGAATGGTTTCTGTTGTTGAAACCAAATCCTAGAGGAGTACGTGAGCTAAACACCCGAATGATATCTTTGTGAGAGCGCATACCCCATAGTGCGATGACTGGTCTTCCTTTCTCCCGAAGGTAATTGGGACTATCTAGGATGCATTTATCACGCATGAGATGCACCCAGTCTTGCTCGAGCACCCGTTGGATCTTGTCTGGGTGAACGCCTGAGACGTCATACCTAAACGCGCAGTTAAAACCAGTTGCACTGAGTTCGACAAGTACACATACATGATGGCAAAGACCCTTCCCTCTGCTTCAGCCGCCTCTCTGACTCGGTCGCCCACCTCATCTCTTTGGTTCCTGATTCCCGCGTTGCCCGCCTCCAAGTCGCATTGACCAGCAAATCGTTGCAAGAATGCACCATCGACACCGTGCAACGCCATCCAGTGGAAGTGGCGCGTCACCGTCTTAGACTGGCGCGAAGAGAAGAGAAACATCTGTTCGCCATCTTTATTTTGGAGACCTGGTGCGGGATACAGCTCGGATGGGGAGTATTCTGATAGATCTGGCCATAAATCTGTATTGGGGCGTCCGCCGTTTGGAATGGGTTTATCAAACCAGTGCAGCCATCCATGGTGGTTAGGGTAGATGGGTTCACCATCTCCAGGGCAGGTGAACCTGTAAAAGCAGTGATGAGCATGTGGCTCAGTAGTAAGTACACCATCCATCCGCAAGGACCGCGACGACAACTACCAAGGCACTCTAAGGAACCTGGACGGCGCTCTGGACTGAATCTAAGGTAAGACATACCATCCTTGATACCCAACTAGAAACTTGTCCTGTATTGTGTTAGGGTTTGCTCTGTGGTAAGATTAGCAACGTTCCTGCTGCGCGACATTATCGGCAGGGTGAAATTTGGCGTACCTCTTGATAATCCGTCCATCTAGCTCTTTAGTCAACATAGTGAGGAGCGAAGTATGAGACTGCGGACTTCGGGTGGTGTAGCTGCTCCTAAGCCTGAGACCTCTATAAATACATCGGGAGTAATGGACTTAGCCACAACTTCTGTGGACGGTATTATAATATTGGCTCACAGGATGACCTGGCCAGCGCCCAACGCCATGGATAACACTGCAGAAGATCTTGCTAACTATCTCGTGCAGCAACTCAAGCTGTATGTATTTTTTCCAAAGAATTATACTATCTGACTTGATATGATCAAATCAGTAAACCGTTAGAAGAGAGGCTCTTGGTTGCCATCGCTGGCGTCCCTGCCTCTGGCAAATCAACCTTGGCTGAGCTAGTAGTGGCCAAAGCCAATGCGCTTCTGGCCGCTGACAATGCTCTGCATTCCACCTCCGCCATTTTGGTTGGCCTGGATGGGTGGCATTTCACGCGCGCACAGCTAGACGTAATGCCGGATCCTAAACTTGCGCATGATCGGCGCGGTGCACACTGGACTTTCGATGGTCCATCTTATGTCGAGTTCGCGAAGCTCTTGCGTCAGCCAGCGACTGCTGTGATAACTGCACCCTCTTTTGATCACGCTCTGAAAGATCCTACCCCACACGCTGTGTCAATATACCCTTTCCACCGCGTGGTGGTAATCGAGGGCCTATATGCCATGCTCAAATACGACACGTGGGTGCAGGGTGCACAGCTAATGGATGAACGGTGGTGGGTAGAGGTGGGATTGGTGGAAGCCAAACGGCGGTTGGTCAGAAGGCATGTTCTGACGGGTGTGGCTAAAGATGCGGAGGAGGCAATTTGGAGAGCCGAGCAGAATGACGAGCCAAGTAAGCACTGTAATCTTATGCGATGACATGAGAGATACTAAATTTTTGCCTTAGATGGGAAGTTTATTGCGGAAAACCTTTATGAACCAACAAAGATCATCAAGAGCCTGGACGATCCCAAATATACCCTTTGACCTTGTTGGATGTAAAACACACTCCATTGAATGTCCGTTCTAGGGTTTCGGGTCTCACGAATGAAGTCCGAATAGAGAAATAGATCGGTTGTGATTCAGTTAAGGATTGTGTTTCACAGAGGTTTTACATCCACCGGAATACAGCGCCTTCAATGCAATCTACAAAATTCCTAGATCTGCACACGCTCAATCGATCCACCACGAGGAAGGTCGACATACTCTTCACATACCGCGGATCTCTCGTGGCATGAAGATATCTACATTAATATTCCTGCACTGCGAACCATCAAAAGAAGAGTTTGGTTGATGGCTTGGAGTTAGCTTGCCGTTCCGAGGCACTGCGAAATCTCTTGAATGGTATGATATACCCAAGCAAATCCGCACTATAATAATTTCGAACTTAGCAGCCAGGGTTAGACTATGCATGTCTACTTAATGCCTAACAATATCGCGTATATATCTACGGCGATACATAGTATCGGGAAGAATCGTGGCGGACCAGTTGCCATCCAGACCTTGCAGTATAGCGGTAGGCGATGGTTGCGTCTGTTGCGCGAACACCTATTTCATTCCGGGGCATGCTTCTGACAACAATGACAGTACAGTATTGCTACAGAACCGCACTCTAGACTTATGTCTGAAATGCGACCTCTAGGCTATAGTACTAGAAATGAATGTCTTGCCAACTCGACGTTTTCCGCGACATTATAACCGCGATGCCACGCAGAAGGTGGTGTTTGACTCCAAAATGAACGACTTATTGATAATATCATGCAGCCTTTTGTACATCAGGCATACGCTTCGAGGAAGGAGATTACGACGGAAATGACGCAAAGCCCCACATCGACACCAATTTGGCGCGGAAGGTGAGCACTATTGTGTACGGAAGTGATGATGGAGAGCTGATGACCTTGTAAAAAGGCGCTGCAGTGGCAGGATCTCGATCTGGCGCGGGATGCGACCAAATAATTTTAATGATCACGGCGTGGGTCCACCGAATATAACTATAGTAGTTCTCCTTATTGATCAGGTCGTCCGAGGAGCAATGCAGATTGATGTTTCTCTCCGCGTTGTTCAAATCGTCCCAGCAGACCACAAAGGGTACTTGAGGAGCCTGGATTGAATTGGCTTAGCAAGGATGTCTACCATTAATGAATTCCACTGTAAGCAAAACAGAGGGGGCCAGAAGAGGCAGGTGTTTCCCCAAAAATTGAAGTTAATTTATCAACCGGGTATTTGGCAGGTTGACGATGCCATACGTTGGGAGTTTCTGCGGCTCGTTCTTGGTAAATAGTAGGCTCGAGTCTGCCACCAGACACCGCGCCCTTGGAAACGGGAGGACCCATATGGATGTGTGATCTCGCAGTTTCACCTAGTGGCATCGAACAAAGCCGAACTTCGAACGCGTTTGTTTCATTTTGTAATTCATGCTTCAATATTTTCTGCCGGACCTACCCAAGTCAACTTGAAGTTGAGGGTACGCGCTCAAGGCATAGGCGTGACTCTGCAACTTCCGCCTCAGCTCAGCATTAACACACCACACAGTTACCGCACGGTATCGATGATCCCATATCCAAGCCCATCCCCCGTTGGCTGCCACTTGGTGGAAAATGGCGCAAGCAATGAACGTCATATACGGGAATTAATGTAACTCGCGCAAAACGTTAGTGTGTGGCAGGAGAAATATCGCCCACCGGCTCCGGCACTGCCCTGTAGGATTAGTGAGAGCTCAAGTGCAACGCTGAGCATAATCGGTGAACAGGCAACAAGGAATATTAATCCACTTTGATGCCTGTTTGCAGGTCATACTTCTCAGATCTGATACCGTTCGGGGTTTGAAATAGTATTTATGATATTTCCGACAAAAACGGTCGAGTAATGTGTTGTCGCCAGCCTCGGACTATCCAGACCGTAGCAGGTCTGTCAGATCTACCTGTAGGAGGAAGATGCAAGACGTGACGCGTGATACACAATGTCATCGAGACGCCATTGGCCCATGAATAGAAGCATGAATTCATATCTGGGCTCGAATGGGCAAAGGGCATAATTATAACACACAGATTATAATTGTCAGGATAATAATCGATACATGCAAAAATAGGATGACACGGATGGTAGACTACGGTTACAGCAGAGTTCGTCGTACGTACTCGAAATAATTAGATGCATGGAGACGTAAATCAGATGACCAGCAATCCAAAAACCCCTAACGGGCAAAACAAAAAGGCAGCAAACAGCAAATAGAGATGAGGCCAGACATAGAACTGGCGAGTAACATGTATCGATGCTGGGTTAGCAGGGTCAAAACCAAGGAAGTCCAAACCTGCACTGCATGAATTTAGCCACCAAGAATGACAAGAAAACCCTTTAACGAGAAAGCGAAGAATCCACGGAAGAATATGCAGATGTCAACATGATTAGACCATGACGAGTCTTCCCATCACATACGTGCCCCCATTCACAAGACCAACGTTCCCTACGTCTTTACCTCCGAACCCTACCAGTGCTGGACCTGGGAGGGTACCCCTCCACCCACAAGGGTGATAAGGAGTAAGGCCGACATTCTCATCCCATGAGTTGCGCTCCTCAATCCACTCATCGGATACCTCATCTTTGACCGCCGCAACAGGCGGGAGGGGGACGGTAATCGATTTTGTAGACTCCGGAGGGAAGAGGTTGAATGTAAGAAGGGATGTCGGTATCCATTGCGATGGGGACGGTGCCCGACGTCGCCTCTTCGCGGATGCCTTGGGTTGATCGGTGGGTGACGGAGTTGATTCCTCACGAGGACGTTTGTTGGGTCGCGAATCAAGATCGGGCGGCGTGGTTGCGGCGGTGGTACAGACTGAGGTGGTGAATACCTCTGCTGACGGAATGGATGTGGCAACTTCTTTGGATGTCCCGGCAGAGTCACTAGATGCCACCTGTATTGCGCGGTTGGAAGTATTAACGGGCTTAAGAATGCACCGCTTAACGTGGCGGTTGAGATTAGACGCAACGCCAAAACGACGGCCACATGTGTGACACACAAATGCTGTCATCACAAATTTCAGCGTCATAGAGCGGCATAAAATCGGTGATCGCGCACCTTTCTCTCCTGTATGTACGAGCAGGTGCTACAATGAGAGATCGTACATGAGCTGGCTATTTATAGCGGCAGAACAATATTGACCTACCTTTCTCAACGTGGAGGGCCTATCGAAGGATTTCTCGCACATCCAGCAGGCGTGCTTCTTTTCCCGCGGTCTTGAAGCTGAACCTTCGCCCTTAGTGTTGCGCGATGGTGCAGACCTAGAAGAGCTGGCACATGCGGTGCGAATGGACTGCGTTATTTCGACAGCGGGGGTGGTGGTGGACGGCCCGGGTATTGCCGGGGTAGATGAGAGCGGCGGTGAGGCGGATGGAAGGACCATGTCGGATGATGTTGGAAGGTCGATACAGTAAGAGTGCGATGATGATAAATGTGGGGACGATGGGCTTTTATCGGATGTAGTATATGTGTAGTGTAGCTGTTGCTGGTAGAATAAAGGCTGGGCAGTGTCCGACCACTCACAAGAGGTGTGGCCACCAGCAATACGGAAGTTAGCTAAAGATGGTGGAATATCCAAAGATATAGGTGGTCCGGTGACCATAGTGGTACGTAGGGTCGACATTGTCGACGGGCCGTTATCTGGGAGAAAGCACCTGCCACTCTGGATATCGTATGCATCGTAGATGGGTGATCTTTCTAAGAATGCGACCCAATCCGAGGTGTTTTGCTGGGTAAGAGGTGGGCCCAGTTGAGCGCTTTGCACATGGTGCTGCCGCAGATTGGGCTGCAGGGCTAGAGGACTCTGCATCATAGCGTCTGGAACGTTGAGGGGGTTGAGGGGTTGGGGGCTAGGGGGCTGGGTGCCGACGAGGAGGATGAAGTCTGATGAAGTTCAAACTATTTTTGTGGGCAGCAGCTATATATATTTCGTTTTGTGAGCAACCCTAAAGGTGCGAAGACATGAAGAAAACGAGGACCAAATTCTATGAAGGCCCAGGCAAACGAGCAATTGCTTTACGGCAGAAATTAGCATTTGACCCCAGCGGCACGCCAACCTCATTTGCTAGCATTTGGCGCGGACCGAACTTGCAATTGGCTTATCTGAGCACTCCAATGTCTCAAGCTCACAGCTTTGGAAGCATAAGAGCCCCGCGTGTTTTCAAGAAGGCCATTGACCACCACTGCGAGAAGGAAATTGTTGTATCAATCATATTCTGATGGGCGCTTAGTTCGAGATAACAAAGGTATATTCCCCAACGCGTTGACTCGAGCAACAACATCCCATCTCGGCGGAGCAGAAATTCCACAACGGTGCGCCTCGTTGTCTGAGTTTCGCGATGATGGCCCATCCACTTCCTTTCCGGTGATGCTTCGAATTGTTGTTCTCTTGACCATGCAGGTGGGAGATATTATCAACGACGATCCCGGTGCATTGGGAAAAATGAAGCCTCATGTGGAATGGAAATAGAAGAGGAGCTCCCTGAACACGCGTGCTCGTCTGCAACTGTCTGTCAATGCGCTTGGTCTAATCTCCTATAATACTAGTCTACGGAGGTGACGTAGTCCCCGGCAAGAAATTGGTGGCGGCAAGCACAAGACATTTCTCTGAGGGGAATATAGTATAGCAACAAGATTAAATTCGTTCATAGTTAAACTTCTTCAGGGCCGCCTTGAGGTTAACCTAGGCTAGCATCGGTGCCATTATCAGTTACGTTTGTTGACAGTTGTTAATTTTAAAGGCTTTTGACACATAGCCGCAAACAACGTCTCCATCAAGTTGACTTCTAGCCGAAAACAGTTATATCGGACAAGAATTGGTCGATCTCCTACATCATGACCATAACAGTTGCACAGAAGGCCGCCATAGAGGAAGTTATTGAAATAATAACGGCAGCTACTCCACCTCGCGGGAAGCGTTTGCTGTCTCAGTTGTTCATGACTCTAGTGGATAGAACGGAGTGGCCTGAGTACTATGAGGTATTTCTCATATTCCGCGGAAACGAACACGAAACACATTCGAATCATCTAATTTACCTAGGTCATACCCGAGCCACGATGCATCAACAACATCAAGGCAAACGTTGACAAGAACAGATACAAGGATCCGTTGAATGCCTACACGGATCTGTCCCTCGTGTTTTGGAACGCGCTGTTTTACAATGAACCAGATAGTCAGATTGCCACGGACGCGCAGACTCTTAAGGTACGCTATTCACGTCTTATAGTTAGCCCGGACACCGATCGGATCCCGCGACGTTCTCTATTTTTTTAGACCGTACTCGAAACTGAATGGCAGAAGAGAACCATCCTTCCTGTGCCGCGATCCTCACCACCTCCATCTTCTGCTCAAAAGGTTCATGGAATGGGACCCACTGCTCTGCCACAGGCCCGTGTTGTCCAGCCTTCGACTTCTACAACGATCAGACTGAGGACAGCAGCCTCGACATCAGCTGTACCTTCAACTTCTGAGTCGCGAAACGTCAAATCTACTCTGAAAACGTCACAACACTTATCGTCTCCCGACATAGAGATAGACGTAAGCGGAATGACGCCTGATCCAGAGGGTCACATGGAGGACATCACTATGGGATCATTAGCTGGAGAAGAAATCGGTGGAGATAGTGAGGCAATCGTCCGCCAGCTTGAGAAAAGCCTCCCAAGATGGCAAGGCTTTGGAGAACTAGGGTGGATGTCCGAGGTCAGCAAGGCAAGTATTCATGAATCGACCGCTTCCAATCTTGGTGATGTCTCGTCTACGCGTGTCTGTGCTTACATATTTGCTTTGTCATAGGACCGGCTGGTTGAAATTGTACTGGCGATCGAAAGCCAGAAAGATGTGGCGTTCGTCTCCAAACTCTATCAATTTAAATTACGTGAACGCTAATATGAAAGTTCTTTAGAGGAAATCGCCTTGCTCTCGCGATTGAAGTTGTTCCCGAGGAGCCAATATCCACAGACTTGTCATATCTCGTGAGAGGTTTCGCTATTTGTTATGCTGAACTAGTCCTTACCTCGAGCTATAGTCACCCCTTTCCTTGAAATCAATTGTGGTAAGGGTTATTCTGCATTGGTGAACTGAGCCGTGAACACACGACTTTTAGGGACGCGCGAAATCTCATGACTACGAATCTTCGAAAGTCTTTGATCTCGATATGGCACGGCTCTTCGAAAAGGCACGCCGTTGGCATACACCGTGTACTGAACAGTATGGCCGAGTTCTCGTGCTTCAGGTAAAAGTTCCTCATCATTTTAAGCAGGTTCAAACGCTGAATCTGGTGCCTCGATCTCACAGCGCCTCTACCAAGCTATTACCTCTTCAATGCCTCCCTCTGGGCCGCCCTACGCTTCTACTTCGAATTTTTCTTCTATCCAAGCTGGACCTGGCACTGCACGACCGGTTCATTCCATGGATTCTGGGGTGGCTGGTGTAACGGCTTTTCGAGTGTCTACGAAACTTCGCACGTTCGTAGATGAGTTGCATTACAAGGGCTGGACCATACGGCTCGCAGATTGGCTTCATCTCTCGAACCCAGATGATCCGAGTCGACCGATCATTGGCCAAGTCTTCAAATGCTGGCAGTCTGACGAATTGTACGTTCCCATTTGCAGTTCTGCACCGCCATTAATATCCAATCGTCCCAAAGTACAAAGAAAGGCCAGCCTGGTTTATCTGTTTGCTGGTATTATCGCCCTGAACAGGTAAATCTCTTGTGAAGCAAACGCCACATGCTTATCGTGCCAATCAGACCTTTCACCCCGCCCACACTCAATTCATGGATAAAGAAGTCTTTAAGACGGGTATGGTTGATCAAAGTCAAATTCCCTGAGATCGCATGGCTGATCTCCGCTCCGCAGGCTTATTTGTGGACCATGCGCTGGAAGACGTAATCGAGAAAATTGCCTGCCAATTCACCGCTCGCCATATCCGCGGTCGCCCGCGACCTCCTTTCTGGTACCCGGCATGGCCTCTTTACGTTTGCCATTCACGGTACAATGACCGCGAGCGGCTATTTGTGAAGATTAAAAATTGGAGCTCCTGCGTCCCGGAAGAAGTCAGGAAAAACGAGGATTTCATGCCGATTTACCCATTTGAGCGGCTCGTCTATCCTCCAAAGGCTGGCAGTCCCTTCGTGGGCACGAACCCCGCCAAGGGCCCTGGCGGTATTGGTGAGCCGATTGAGCGAGCCCAAGGGGAGAAGATCGAGGGTGGCGGAACAGGAAGGAAAAGGGCTAAACGCAATGTTGACTCGGAGGCAACAACAAACACAGGAGTGGACAGAAGCACCCCAGCTCCCGCTACGTCTACAGCAGCCTATTTGCAGTACACCTCTGTGCAGCAAAGTCCTGCTAAGTCACATACGCAGGAAGACGCTCGCGACCGAACCATGCTTGCTGCAGCAGGAACACTGACTGTTCCCCCAATCGTTGACAAGCTTCCCCCCGAGACAAGTGGGTGCTTGGTCGTTATTCTCTAACTTGCCTGCTTACGCCTCTTGTTAGCAAAACACTTTGATCGCTCTCCAGATACCAATGAGCTGTTCTGGTTTGCCGCTCCTCCGATGAACGTCGCCCGAACACCTCCCCCACGACACAGCCTTGCATATCTGCACTTTCTGGCCACGAAACGGAAGAATGAGCTGACTGAGGGCTCAGACGCCATGGACGTCGATGGCGAAATCCCTTCAACGGGCACTTCAAAGCGACAGCGAATAGTTGCGCCTCCAACTGTTGGCGAAATCTTGCAAGCTACCCTAGATTCAGCATCAACTTCTCCGCCCATTTAGACATTATTCACCTGTTCCAACCAGTATAATAACCTCGTTCGTTTGAAACGCCTTCCGTCTTTGCTCTCCTTGTACTCATCGTGTGTCATGTCACAGAGTTAATGGCTCAGCGTTCAGCGTTCAGCGACCAGCGACCAGCGACCAGTATCACCCTTTGTGACAGCTCCTCAGACACTTGATCGTATCCTATAACCCATCAGTCGTCAATAATAATCTGCCTTAGACCGGTTTCTTGGATTAAGTGCATATCCGAACCAGTTATGACTGGCATATGTCCAGTGTCAGGGTGGAACCCCATACCCACGACAGCTGGACTCAAGTTAGACACGTGTCAATTATCTGGACGCCGGATCCTAACTTGAAACACAGAGTTGGCAGGTGCACAGTTTTCTTTTAAGCGTGTTAAGATCTGAAACGTTGATGGGCCCTATTCCATCACTTGCGAATTCGTGTGTGTTCAAACTTGATCAACCCACCTGTCACATTAAGTTTGGTGATGACACTTAGATCAAGCTTCTTTCCGGAATCCACGAGTATTGGGTGGAAAGAAGTTGTTGTGCCACAAGCAAGAACATACCGAAGGTATCTTACTCTTCAGCCCATTTGCGTCGCGTCAGGGAACGCTACGTCTACAATACATCCGCACTCAAGTTCAACAGCCATAAGCAAACCGTGTCTTGAGATTCCTGCTGTTTGTAGCGTCTACACCACCGACGTGACGATGCATTCGTCGTCGTCGCCGTCGGTATAACAGATACTTAAATCCGATCATAAACGTTGAACGGTTGACAGTCCGCCCACCGACAGATGTCTAGGTCTGAGGTTATGTACGTGTTCAATTAGAAATCGTCCTGAACAAGGATGAGTCTAGACTCTTTATGTATATCAAGAACTACCGTTCGTGACCCTGACTGCCAAATCCCGATGCACGAACT
>MU837129.1:64633-123585 GCA_029603245.1 Rhizopogon salebrosus TDB-379
TGTACAAAAGCTTGACAGTTGCAGTTGACAATTGTTATACTCATCACTAGATCTACTTGCTGTTGCTGATGCACTAAGTATACTCGTCTTCGAACTTCAACTTGAAGCTGGTAAACTTCCTCGACGAAAGTCCAAGTTGTCAATATTATGTTTGTTTGGAAAAGCTTTTGAATCAAACAAACCGGAACGCAAATCTGTCGACCTGTCTCAATTGCATATCCAAGTTCGACGCATTTCATCCATGCTCGTGCCCATGTTAACCCTAAATCCAAGGCGTCGAAACCTGCCAATGTCCTACGCACGCTATTCCTTGTGAACGTGCCTCCAATCTGGACGAGACCGAGCGTGAACTTGCATTGCTCGTCAAGCACATTTGACTTCAATTCTGCCGACGTGTTGATAGAAAATACATCTGATTCTGACGGGGAGATGGCCGATACTGAGGATGCTGATGCTGGTGCTGGTGCTGAAGTACCGCCTCGAAAGAAACAAAATTCTATACTTCCGAGCCAATCCTACCAGAACCCGACCCCTATGTACACTACACAAAACAGGGTCTTGTCCTCATCTCGTGTTCCTCGATGCTTCATTACTCCCAAATGCGCTTTCCCCCTCTACTTCAGCCAGGCCGCTACCATGGCCATCATCGGAGGAACCCTGTCGTCTCTCCCACTATCTGGCAAAATACGATGCTGAGCGCCCCTCGCTAGATGCTGTCAGAGCACATGCAGACAGCTACATGGGACGCTTCGAATTTGACCTCGCTCAGGGTAACCAAGCGGTCAAGTACCGAAGAGGCGAGGCTGTCGTAGATGCGGGCAGGTTTACCCCGGTGCATATGGACAGACCCTCGGTAGAGGCGTGGGTGCCGCAAGTAAGAGGTTCATACTCACCGGGAAGACATGAAGTAGGAAAAGGAAGGAGAAGAAGTAGAAGGATTCGTTTTATGCGTTCCAGAAGGCTGAAAAACAACTCAAAGGTGAGCGTGAAGTCATTTGTAGTCTGGATGTTAATTCATGACTTTGTACCTATCCTCGACCTGAAGAGAAGTCAACATTGGAGTCCAACTTTTATATGTTTTTTTGGCCATCCGATGGCCCGACCTCTCCGCTACCTTTGCCGATGTTTTTTTTCAGCATTGAATTGATGAGTTACTGGGGGGATCTGGCCCATGTTCTAGAGGCATCTAGCTAAGTAACAGCAACCGTAAAAGAATGTGCATTACGGGAATCCTACCTTGACGCACAACGTCACAGAAAGCCCGTAAATTTACCGACAATGCTACTGATGTTGTCCCTGAATTCCGGGCTCTTACGCAGGAGCGGCTTGCACGTTATATCCTTGCAGACGTCGAACAGATGTTGAAGTGGAGGTTTTGGATTCTGATATGCGTCTCTTGAGCAAGTTCCATGTCGAATTGTACCCTGGGCGGTTTGATCGAATGCAAAACTCGAGCAACTAATCAAGACGCGATTCAGAACGCGTCAATTTCTATCTACACACGTGATTTTGATATATGAATAAGCGACGGCGGCAATGGACGGGAATTAGGGGGAATTTACCCTTCGCGATTAATTGCCAGAGGTGCTGCTTTAAGTACTCATGATACTTGACACCGTGCACTTGTAATTATGGTGATACATCTCTGCATCCTTCTAAATCAGCGTGCATCCCCTGTTTAGAACATGACAGCCGGCGAGTTCTCCACGTTTTCTATGGATGTCTTGTGCCCGACAAGAGATCTGATGTTGCTCACCCCATACCTGCGCATCAAGAGCATCAGTATCAAGTTCCAATAAAGCAGTGGGGCCCAAAGATACAATGAAGGGCAACCCTCACCGAATCATAGTTGGTCGTTCGAGCCCAATTCCCCACCCATGCACACGCACATCGGGCGGGAAACCCATGGGAGCAAGCATTTCGGGGCGGAACATGCCACTATTCCCAATCTCAACCCATTTTTCGAGGTGAGGATGCCAGGCGAAGATCTCGAGGGAGGGCTAGACATGACGGTTTGCGTTAGTGCCAGAATCATTCCCAAAGTCGGAACCAGTTTGACTACGGGGACGGTGGAAGGAGAGTGAATACACACCTCTGTGTACGGGTTATAAGCAGGTTTGAACCTCAAGTTCGTCATTCCCATCTTCGTGAAGAATGTCCGCATGAAACCTGCACAGGCGAATATCGTTAGCAAATAGCCTTAGAGAGGGGTGGAAGGAAGAAGGAAGGCACGACAGACGTAGTCTAGGCAGAATCTAGGACAGAACGATCAACTTGACGCTCACCAATCAAGTCTGCAAGTGTTAGGTTCCGGTCTGCGACAACACCCTCGACTTGGTGGAATTCTGCAAGATGTGTAGCATCCATCGTCTCGTTACGGAAAACGCGGTCAATACTGAAAAGTTTTGCTGGTCTGAATCCATCATCTCCGGGCTTGGCAGCTCCAGGTTGCAAGCTTCCGGGAGTGTCTGTGTCGATATCTTCGCCCCTACACTTCGCTGCGAGCTTGTACAGCATTGCAGCGGACGAGGCAGTCGTATGTGTGCGCAAGAGGAGCTTGTGCGACTCCTCATCTGACCAAGGCGTACGGTACCCGATACTGCCGTACCCACCGTGTTCATGCACGCGTGCGACTCGGTCATAGTAAGCCGATGGTGGAGGGAGGGATGTCGAAGGGTCTATAAGACATCAGTGCAAATTTTCAAGGGGTATACAGCGGCAAGAACATACCAGAAAGGTAGAATGTATCCTGAAGTTCGCGCGCCGGATGTAGCTGGGGAACGAAAAGCGCATCGAAGCACCAGAATCCAGACTCGACAAAAGTCCCCGTAGGCATTTCTTCAAAACTGCAATATCCATGATCAGTTCGAAGAGTCTCGGATTTCAGGTGCAAGTTTGAGATGAAAATTTCTGTGATATCACAGTGGTGTTTCGCCAGAGAATGAATGCGTACCCCATTTCCAAGAAAATACTGCGAATCTCCTCGCGGACTTTAAGGATAGGGTGGAGAGCGCCGCCGGACGTGGGTATTCCGTCAGCGTCGAAGTTGTATTTTTTGAAGGAGGAAGTTTTCCAAGAGCCGCTAAGGGTTTGAGAGCACTATAAGCCTCACCACCGCCACTATTAGAACATCACACCCACGATGTGAGCATATCAACGGTCAAGTCCGTCTCTGGTTTTGCAATCGAAGTGCTGAAGTTGGTGCCTTTGTGCACGGTAAACCATTGGCCCTTCCTTTGCACGTCATCAGGCTCAATTAAATGACACTGGAGGATATGAGAAACCTTTGTATGATAAGCTTGCGTTTTCGCAGTTCAGCGAGTGCCTTTTCACCGGCTGCAAGTGTGCCCGACGACTCTACTTCACGCAACTCAATCTGTGTCGTGTCTTTAATTTCAGATACCTGCTAACACATTAATTGCACGATCATAGAAATGTCAGCGTCGAACACGCACGGCCTTGACGAAGCCGCTCCCTTGCTTCGCAATCCATCCACTCTTGAACGCGCGTCCCTGACCAACCTTTGCAGCCTCATCTCCGACTGCTTTCTTGAGATCCTGCGGACTGAGCGGGGTAGCACCGCCTCGTTCGGGGAGGGCGGCCCAGACGCGAGCTTCGTGCGAGCCCTCACGCACGATCTGGGATCCCTCGACTGTGAGCACATGCGACGAAACTTCATGCGTTTCGTATGTTATCATCTGCGTGCTCATTCAGTACAAGATCGTGATAAAAATAAAAAGACACTAGCCTCCCGGCTGAGTAGCGAGTTGAGAGCACCAAGGATGGTGATCTGTGCATCATGGCTGGTAGCTTGACTCGATTGACCAGGGATTGTTAGTGTGCGAGAGTCTGGCAAAGTTGACTGGGCATCAAGGGTGTCGAGGATCAGCTGCTGTAGCTGTTCTGCCATCGTCGGCGTTCGCGTTACTTGCTTAGATCAAATCTATCGAGTCAGGTCGAATTGATATGTAATCACGTGCCTACACGGAGTTTAACTGTATCCCCACTTCGATGAGCAACGTATGGCAGCAAGCATGGGATGCTGCCCAGCCCCGTCTTCACTCCATAAAAGACGCCATTGCGTCCCCAGCATATCCTAGGCCGGTCCCTCGTATTATTCGAGTTGGCCAACTAGATGCTGAACTCCTCGATGCTGAACTTGTACACATACTCACAGAGCCGGTGTCCAAGGCCCTTGGGACCGTCAGCGTACGCTTCTCACCTGTCAGTATGATACCTGCTGATGCGGGAGCAGGCATCCATGAAAGCTCGATATGAGCCCGAACTGGCATTGCTCGTTCAACTCGTACTTTATCGTTTCTCGGTTTGGAGCTCTGGCGCAAGTTATGGCGCAATGCTCCAGGGCCTGCGGTACTCCGTCTCAAGTCCCGGTTCAAGTTCAAGATTATGTGGGTGAAGTTATTTCTTTTAAGTATCTGACGTCTTGACACGCCACAGCCAGCCCACCGCGACGGCTACTTATTATCCATGGTGCACTCACTATCCTTGTTCCCTATCTCCGCAACCGAATCCATGCATATGCACTCTCACGTGCATGGCCAGATGCTCCTACCTCTGATATCCGTCGCAGAGCTTGGACTGCCTTGATGAACATCGAGGCTGCACATGGTGCATTTAGTCTGGCCAACTTTGTTGCATTTTTATGGGATGGGAGGTACGTTCTAGTACCTATCATTGTTGCGGGGGTGCCAATGCGAACTTATCGTTGGGGCACTGCAGATATAGAACAATTGTAGATAGAGTCTTGTCGATGAGGCTTGATCCTGCACAAGTCCTCATCAAACGTGAGGTTAGTTATGAGTTTATGAATCGCCAGATGGTATGGCATGCATTTACAGTACGTCCTGTTTTCATTTGCATTCATTGCAGACTCATTCCGTACGAGTAGGAATTCCTCCTCTTCCTCCTCCCACTCATTAAACCTCGCTCTCTGACACGAAGGTTCACATCAACTCTCTCATCCCTTCTTCCTGCACCCTCCCCTACCCAACAAAGACGTGCCCCGAAACGTGGAAAGTACTACGCCCTCCCGCCAGAGCAGTGCGCCATATGTGCTGAAAATTCTTCGATGGACGTGAACCTTGGCGATGCTGCTGGCGCGCTGGCATCGTACACCCCGGCATTCCCTACATCGTCAAACAACGGTAGTGATGACAATGATATTGAGGAAGACGGAGAACCTCCATACCCAATAACAACACCATACCTTGCTTCCTGCGGGCACACTTATTGCTATGTTTGCCTCGCGGAGCGCATGCTTCGCGACGCGGACGATGGCTCACGCGGCTGGACGTGCCTGCGATGCGCAGAGGAAGTAAGGAGTGCGGATCGATATATGTTGGAGGATGAAAGTGAGAGCCTCAGGCGGAATTCTATGTTGGGTGGGGACGAAACTGGGAGTGAAGGCGAGGGAGACAGAGTGACGAGTGATGAAGAAAGCAGTCAGGCTGGGGAGAGTGAATTTGAGTTTAGTAGCGTCGGGAGCGGGACGGGTAGCTTAGGTAGCTACACTTTCACAGGTAGCAGTGAGGCCTAGCTGTTTATGATACCACCCAGCTTACACTAAATGCGAAACATTGATTTTGCAAGTAAATACAACAAAAAGGAAATGAGAAAAAATTCTGGTCTTATGTCCCAGGGAGGATTCGAACTTCCGGCTTCGCAGATTATGTCACCACAATGCGATGATTTAACCACTAATCGACAAGGACCGAAGTTCGAGCGGTCCAAAGGATTATATGACTGTTGGACTGATTAAGTCTCACTTTCGCTGCTGGTAGTCTGCGAATCTACGATTGCGATGCTTCGGCGATGACCTTTCTAGCAATTGCAATAAGTAATAAAATAACGATAAATGATATCGATACATTGTTGAGTATCAGCAGTGGAAATCCTTTTACAACCAGGACCAGCCTCCAAAATATCACCCGTTACAGATCCTTCTTGCTCCCGAACATTTTTGCCAAATCCACAGCACTCTCTGACTTAACGACTGCAAACTCCCACTCTCCCAATCTCCGGCCCGCCTTCAAGCTCTCGAACACCCACTCCGGCCGCACCACGTGCGCAGGATTACGCACCTTTGATGTGAGGTGCTTGTGAGTCTTCGACCCCGAGAGTTGTTGCGACGTGAGAATATGCGTAGCGCCGCTAGTGTTAAACCTGAGGGATCAAAAATCAAAAATCAAAAATTCTGAGACTGTAGACTGCATGAAAGTGGACTCACAAAGTGACCCCACCAGCACCTGTCACTATCCGCTTCATCTCTAAGTCGGTCGTTCCGGCGAGGTAACCACCGATATAAATGCGTACCCCACTCAGTACACCGCCTTTCCCTGGTGATTCCTCTCGCTTTTCTGGGCGTAAGTCCCGCGCATTCTCATGCTTCTGGACATCTAGCTTATCGGAACGTTCGTCGAGATATGCTCGGCGATGTCCGCCGCCACGCATTTCTGAGCGTTGGTGGCCCGATGCGGCGGAGACAACATGGTCTAGTATTTATTGGTAAATATGAGATATGCAGATGTGACAGCAGAAATGCACCTGAACGTTCGTAGATATTTGAATGTGTAATGGGGTTAGACTCGTCACCAAGAGTGTCGAGCAAGTGCTTCGTAATTTTCCGCGCCGATGGTTTAGAGGCACCTTCTGTTTTAAGAGGGGCTAGAAGCCTATAATTGCGTATTCAGTAGGACCTCGTACCATACATGAAGACAATTCATGGGATACGTACTGGCGAATGCGTCCCTTGTCCTGTGCCACAGCTTCTGGGTAGTTTCCGTGGGGTTTCTGTTTGGAGGCGGGGTATGGGGTGAATCGTGCTGATGGTTGATAATTTACGCGTTTTTCTGTTTCCTTGCGTGCTGGCTTGATTACAGTTACAAATCTGTCCATGGTAGGAGTTTAGGGAATCATGGGTATATGGCCAATGTTCAGGAGGTTTGTGTTCCATTTGTGTCCACCTGTCATGTGATTTGTGGGTAACGCGTCCGGCTACCAAAATAATCCCCAAGGACGTGGTATCCATCTAACTTTCATGTCCTGTGCCTGCTGATGCCATTCGTTGTTCGCTTTCCCTTCCTATCTATCACTCTGCATACCCAGAGACTCCACTTTTTCCCTTTCTCCGGGCGTAGGATGTCCACCACACCTGCACGGACTTATAAGGATGCCATAGACGCACTGAATACGCTTCAGACTAATGCTGCTGTATTGGAGGTTGTGCGTGCGGCAGGAGCGAAGCTCAATCCTAATGCTATTCCTGAGATGATCGATTATCTGCGCAGGGTGGGCCTCGAGGTACTTTATCTATCAATATTGTTGTCTCGTCCCTGAGAAGCACCGCTACAGCCATCTGATTTAAACGATCTAAATGTCATACATATCACGGGCACCAAGGGGAAGGGCTCTACAAGCGCTTTCACGGACTCGATATTGAGGGCAGCAAGGCCAGGCTGGAAAACTGGTGCGTTTTACTTTCCACGTCTTATGAGATCGTTTTCTGACAAGCAACACAGGCTTATATACCTCACCTCACCTGGTCGCTGTCCGTGAACGTATCCGCATTAACGGGGAGCCGCTTTCAGAGGAGGACTTTACTCGTTACTTTTTCGAGGTATGGGATTTACTTCAAACCAATACCAAAGTACGTGTCTCTTTCCAGCCATAGCTATCCATAATAGACCAACATCTTCCTCAGTGCGAAATCGCCACTACCTCCCTCATGCCAAACTACTTTCGATTCCTGACGCTCATGGCGTTTTATACTTTCAGACAACTCAAGGTACGCCGTCAGTACTGATGGCTTATGTGTCTAACGTCATGCATCAGGTTGATGCGGCAATTCTCGAGGTCGGCATTGGTGGACGTTCGGACAGCACGAACATCGTCCCCAAGCCAATTGTCACTGGCGTTACTGCCCTAGGGTATGACCACACAAGGATTCTCGGTGATCGGTTACATCAGATCGCAAACCAGAAGGGTGGAATCTATAAGGCACGTTTCTCTGTCGTGTGTACATTTCAGTTGCTTGACAGCCAACCTATAGGAAGGTGTTCCCGCCCTGACTGTTGAGCAACCCGCAGAAGGCATGTCCGAGCTCCGTAAATGTGCAGCGGATCAGGGGGTAACTCTCTTTTACATCCCTCACCTACAACTTATCCAGAGTTGCACAGGCATCTCAGTTCACGATTGTGGGCTCCCTCCCTTCCACCACCATATTAGGCATTTTTTTTGGTTGTCATTTTCGTGGTCGCGAAGTTGATCTACTATCACAGGTCTTGCAGGTGCCCACCAGAGGACAAACGCTGCACTTGCAGTACAGTTGGCACATATGTTCCTCAACATCACAGATCAGTCATATTCTCACGTCTCGGAAACCGACACTACTGCTAGCACCACACAACGCAGGTCGGGAATAGAGCCGTTACGGTCCCTTCCTACATCTTTTCTGGATGGCTTAAAAAATGCTCATTGGCCTGGCCGCTGTCAGATAGTGCTCGATCCTCAGCATGAGGGTGCGAAGTGGTTCCTGGACGGGGCGCATACAAAAGAAAGCCTTGAGTGTTGTCTAGAATGGTTTGTAAGCCCAGCGATCGGCCTTCCTGAGTACGTTTGTTCGTTCATATTAATTCCATGAATGTTGATATTGGATTCTAGTTCCTCCGTTTCTGAAGTGCGCTCCATGCGAGTGCTTATTTTCAATTGCACCAGTGGACGTTCGGGAGATGAATTTTTGAAAGCCATTTTGCAGAAGACGGAGGAACGACTGGCACAATATGCCAGCCCGGAGAAGAAGGGAGACTTTTTTGCCAAGGTCATTTTCTGTAGTAATGTGACCTATGCCAGCGGCAACTTCAAAGGCGGTAAGTCTGATGCCCCCATCTCAAATGCAAGCTTATGTATGCATTTGACAGATCTCACCTCTATGGCAATGTCTACAACTGATAACGCTAATCTCAAGACCCAGAGAGAGATTGAAGCAGCATGGAACAAGCTTGTCGCAAATTACTCTGGTACGGTGCACGTTCTGCCGTCCATTGAGGACGCCGTTACAGAAGCACGTAAGATACCGAATGTAAGCGTGCTTGTCACGGGCAGCTTACACCTCGTTGGTGGCGTCATTGAGGTAGCAGGCCTGGCAGACAGAGCCTTGAGCCCAAAGGCATGATTATATGTAGTGATTTCATCATCACTCGCACCTACCGTTCTATATAGCCAAGATCTCCTCTGAGCTTGCTATCATGATATCCTTATTGGTCCATCTTATACATCTTTATATCTACCGCCTGTAGCTACATCACTACCCTTCAACAGGAGTCTGCCAATAATTTAGATCTGTGAAGTCTGTTCCAGTCCGCTATGATACGCCCCGTGTGATGTGCATAATGCAGTTCACAGAAATCATCTTACTTCCAGGCAGTAAGATTCTCTTCGCCGCCGCGGGAGTTCACTTCCACCCCCACGCTACGGAACCCACTCGTCGGATTTAGCGAGTTAGGCAGTATCATAGGCTGCACTGGCATGGTATACTTCATATCCAAATCCTCCAAGATGCTTTTGAGATGTTTCATGAATGCAGTTCTCCGCGTCCAGCGTCCTCCCCAATCCTGCCAGTTCGGACGATCTGAAGCAGGGATCAAAACCCGTAGTCGGACTAGGTACAGAGGGACTTACGTTCAATAGCCACAGTAAGATGAATCGCATTCTGGAACTCCATTTTGTCGATATTCACGCCACATCCGCTCCATTCCCTGTTGTTTGCTGTAATGTAGGCTTGGATGCGTGACTTGAGCTGCTCGACGAGCTCGAGGGGTGTGTTATATGCTATCATCAGTGTCGTGCTCTCCCACATGCTGCTTGACCGGCGCAAATTATGGACGAGTTTCGTGCTGGATAGCAGTGAATTTGGTGCGATGATTTCTTGGCCATCAACACGACGGAAAGTGGTAGAAAATAGGCCAAACTCTTTGACGATTAGGTACTAAATGTAATAGGTTTGTTAGATTAATGCAAACTGTCGGGCGGAAAAAACGCACCTGATCGTCAATCATCACTAAATCGCCGACATCGAAGACATGGGTGGAAAATATGAAGATCATCTATTCAAAGTGAGCTTAACGTGGATGATAAACGGGTGATAGCTGTGACTTACGGACTCGAACAGCGTTTGTGCAGAGTGTCCGAAGATGAACGAGAATCCGAGAACAATTGTCGCAAGAGGAACAAGCGAGGCAAGCGTGTCGTTCCTGTTGAAAATGAGGAGACATGCAAAGAGAATACCCATCAATGCAATGCAAACAAGAACCGCATCCAGCTTCGCCACGGCTGAACCAACGTCCTATGAAGCCGTGAGCATTTAATTCTCGAATGAAGTCATGTCTTACTTTCAGACTGGCCGTGAGGGCCTTACGCTCTCGATAGATCCTCTGTACAGCCTCCCGCATTTCTCGTTTGCTGATGTCGCCATTACCATCTTTGTCGAAAACAGCAAAAGCCGCATGCTACTGAAACCGTAAGATGAATAGTGCAACAAGGAATGGAGTAACTCACCGCCTCAGCAGTCGAACGGAAATAAGGGAAGAAATCTATCAGGAAACAATGTTAAGTCATCCTCATTGTCATCACCTTAGCATACCTTCGACGACAAGATGAGAGCGCCCAGGGCTGGTAACGCTGAGAGCATCGAAGAGCTTCTTTGCGAGTTTCCTCGCAGAGTCCAGGCCATGGATGTCGGCACCCCGGTGGAGTTTAGAATTTTTAAGCGCCACTTGCCCAATAGCACCAGTGAGCTGATCTATAACAATAGTTGCCATGAACTTCTTGCGTCGTCTGTTCGTCTCAGCTCGAGTCGTATGGCGCTTTTTGTCCGATTGATGATGATGGTGATGGTGATGATGATGTGCTTCTTGCTCGGTTTTCTCAAGATCAGGTTCATTCTTCTCGGGATCAGATGCGAAAGCCACACTGGCCTGCCCGGTGGCTGCTCCATCTGTCTCATCTTGATGGCGACCCCTGCCTGGAAACGCGGAAAGGTCGAACGCAGCGCCAAGAGAACTCAAATGTCCTCTTTTTGCATATGGAGTTTTCTTGACAGGAGCAGGTTGAGCATTTGATAAACGGTCCAGTGCTTTCAGCCCCAATCGGTTCTCCGCGAGACGATCTGCGAGGGCACGTTGGTGGAAATTGATGGCAACAAATCTGAGGAACAATTTTTCCACAAACAAGATTATACCTGCAGTAAAGAGAGCCTATGGAGAAAGCGAATGGAAAGCAGCTGCGCTGGTTAAGTCCGAAATGGCATCATACCTGCATGACACGGTTGATGATGACCCAGTATGAGCCAGGAGGTTTGTAGATGGCAGTGGTTACAGATAGCGCTACCCAGGCCCATGATATATCGAGTGCGAGCTTTAGCCATGCCGAGACAGCCAGTGTCAACTATACCAATGCATTCAGTTACACTCCCGAAGATGTGGGAATGACACAAACTTCAATCTGCCTCTTCAAACGCTCCACTTGGCCGCCAAGTAAGAAAGCGATGTAGACTGCAGTGCGTGGAATGGCATCCACAAGTATATATGTTGCACAGGCAGCTGCCCACGTAGTTGCCAGCCAGAGCGACCAAACACGGGCTTGCAGCCGTACACCTCCCTTGTGCTGGAACCTCAACTCTACCACCAGCAATGGGATGATGAAGAATCCAGCGCCAAGAATGCCAATTAAAAGAGTTCTGACTGGTCGTGCTAGCTTCATGAAGGCAAGCCAGAGGGCTCTGCCCCTCATCGCTTTTTTGCTAGTTGCCGGACTCTCTTCTTCATTAGTGACTTCTTCTTCGTCCCAGTCGAACTCATCCGAAGAGTTTGTTGAGGTTGTATCGGAATCGGCACCTTCTTCTACATGACTGTGGTCCAGTGTCTCGGACTGATTTCCCTGATGGGTGTAGTCCTTGGAGTGGTCAATGAACGAGGTGTCATCTTCGGGGGCGCGACGTTCAGGCATGACAGCTCATCGAAAGGAAGAAACGGTGAGAAAAAAAGCCGGGGATACGATTAATAGAACAGTGTCGCGGAGAGTATCGCACTTTGTTACCTCGTTACGTAAGGCACCACAAGGTACAGTATTACGGTCGTAGGGAACGGGGAGGACACATGAGTTATTGCGCAGTTACCGTACAGCATTTATGACATCAGGGTGTTATGTTACAGAATCTAGTGCGAGTGATATAGGGGTAGAAAGACGCGTTAACACGAATGCGGGCTCAGATCATAGCGTTCAACAGCGCCTATGTCAAGTCACGTTCCTGAATCGGACTCGGCCTGTTATCAAGTAAGCGAAACCGGTTCCGTGCAACATCTTCCTGGGATGATGAGAAGTGCCATTCCTTGATGAATCCGGCGCTAATTTGGATGAGGCGCAAGATTTTAGCAATGGTGGATGTTTCTCGGAATTAAATGCTGACGTGCGATGAACAGTTCTGCATTTGCCAACGGGTAAAAGTCGGCCTGCCATGCCGCTAGGCCGTTCCCCCGATCTACCGCGTAATCTCAAAGACCAGAGGTTTGAGCGTGCCGCGCAACGAGGCCCAAGTTAGGTTGCAAACGGCCGAGGGCACTTTCACCGAAGGCCTGAGTCTGCGGTGGGCCCAGCGGCTCGCGAGGATATGTGTCTGCGCGACGAGCAAGCATGCTGGTTCCAAACGCTTGAGTGCAGGGGACTTCATTTGCGCTACTCTGATTCCGATTCGACACTGGAGCGCGTACGGCGGAGTCTCTGTATTGTATAGAAGCATCAAGGACAGCCCGCGCCTTCCCTAGTATACTGCCGCGGGTTTCAGGGAGAGACTTGACTGTTCCCAGAACTTGCTGGCGTCTGCCTTTCTTCCTTCGGGAAACCTCATTAACAACCGTTTCCAAGAAAGTGGTCGACTTGTCGCCCTGTACAGTTCCCTCAGGGGAGTTCTGGTTGGAGGACGGTCCGATCTCTTTGCGTATAAGCGTCCTAACTGTTTCATCAGAAAGGAATTTCTTTTTGGCGCAATTTTGGATATGGATCATCTTTTGGCCCGCAGTCTTCTTCGAGGTCCAATTCAGGTTGCAACTGATGCAATTAGTGAGGGATGCAAGTTGTGTATCCGAGAAGTCGTCAGAGAAGCGGTGAACATTGAGACGCTTGAGCCTGACTTTCGGAGCAGATGTCGATTCTGGGAGCGTTTGCGCTGCGATAGCACTACCCGCACGGGATAAGCCTCCGGAGATAAGCCTCTCTGCGCCAGAGACAGGAGCTGGAAAAGCAAAGCGAGACAGTTTCAGACAGGATTCATCTTCGGAGTCACTAGACAGCATTGGTTCGAGTGTCGCAATAGGGGGCGGCGTGGGGTATGTAGAAACGCGGTTTGGACTCTGCTTCTTCTGCGGATAAAAGGGTGTGTTATCGGGGGCATTGCTCCGGTGTGCACGCCGGTCATGAGCAATGCCTGAACTCTTTCAGACAGCGGAAAACTAATGGCTGGCACAGTACTCACTACCAGCACGCAAAGGTCGAGGCATATCGACGACGAGAACGTCGGTACGCTCTAGCTCTGGGGAGGAAGGCAGCTTCGTCAACGAACTGCAGCTGGTAGCTGAGGAGGAATGAGTGCCACGGCTCAACACAAAAGAGATGGGCTCACCACTGAGAGGCTTGTCGACCTGGCTCTGAACGCCAACAGTAGCTAATACTGGAGCACAAGGATTGCATTCGGTGTCGGCCACTCGGTCTAGTTGATCAGTTTGCTGCAGGTGCAAACTTGGACATTTCTTCTTCCGAGCCTGCTCTCTCTTCTTTTGTCTTTTTGACTCCCTCTCGGGCTCGGAGTCTTCCACAACCTCGTCATCATACAACCTACGCTTGAAAATTTCTGGCATGACGCAGGCAAAGTTATATGCAATGAAGGATGGCACTTGAGACGCGTTATTTGGGCTTATTTGTTTCCTAATGGGTTATACTTAAAATGGGACTTGCCAAGAATATTAATATTATACTCAGTACATCGCGCTCTCTTCTTGGAGTGAAGTAACCCAAGTTACTCACCCGATCCCTGGCCGATAGTTGCAATGAACATGGCCACAGCACCCAAACTTGGGCCCGTCACGCACGTCGTTGACCCCCAAGAGCTGTATCGAGTTATCACTCAGGCATCGTCTCAAATCCCTGTGGAGGTTCAGGCCTCGAGTAAACGCGTCAAGGAATTGTTGGATTACTTTGGAACTTTCGACGGTTTGCATGAGATCGCCGCTAACCGATCAGTCCCGCTACCTGTGAGGCAGCAAAGTATCATTCAATTCAAAAACAGTGCGTTAAATCACTGGAGATCACGGAAGTGCGTGCTCCATGGAGACGGGACGCGTCTTTTCGCTAACATCAAAGCAGACTTTTGTCGGACGAGCACCGAGCTCGGACCCGTGCACGATGCATGACCTTTCTTGACGAAGATGACGATACGGCAAGTATTTCGTCTCAACACCGCTTTGCGACTACCATTTACACTTCACTCAACAAGATTGCGGAGTGCAATGAAGTAATCGTAGGGAAGATTGCCCGGCAAGATTACCCTATGAACTGGTACCTTATGTTATCTCGACTAAGTTTTTAGCTATGCTGAGTTCCAGATTAGGCCTTCGCTACTAGCCGACATCATGGACGTCATCCGCACAAATCTTGAATTGTTATGCAGTTCCCCCAACAACAACCCACGGTCAACTCTTGTCCTTCGAAGGAGTCTCGCACTTCTCAACGGTCTCCTGAAGGAGTTCAGCGGCGCCAAGATGTTGACCGGTATCAAGACAATGGCCAATGCATGTCATTCTCCATCTCGTTATTGACTTCATTGCTTGATTGTGCAACAGGTCATTCATCAACTGCATGAAGTGATGTTTGCCTATTACTCTCAATTAGCGACAATGATTTCTGCACTCGTGCCGCCAGTGCTTGGTGATCGACGCACTGCCGACAATCTCCTCGTGGCTCATCTCGTCTACAAGTGTCTCGTAAAGATGGCACTCTGGCTCTGGCCCAGGCTGATAAAGCCTGACAAAGGCGAGTTTGCAAAACTTGAGCCCTGGGTTTGTGTCCTTTGTGAGAAGGCTGTGAACTTGACTGATCTGCTATGGACCATCCAGTTCCTGCAACTTTTCCAGAGTTCTACCGGACAGCTGAAGATATTGTCTGAACTTCGGATCCACCTCGTTATCGCACTGAGGGCATCTGGAACATCAGATAATCTCACACTTTTGTCTGTTGACAGGCTGACCCGCCACGTCCGTCTTTTTGGAAAATTCTTCCGCAGACTACAACAGCTTGAGCCTGCAAAATTCGTCGAGCTTCCGACAGGTAACGAAATTGTCCTCTACTATTGGGATAGAGTTGTGCAAGCTACGAATGGTCCTCCGGAACTAATTCAAGGTTTATCACCATGCTTTTGCCATGATATTTGCCCTGCTTATATAACTACATAGACACTCCGACGGCGGTCTTCCCGGTGCGTTTTCTCCTCCAGGCAATGGTCCTTTTCAAGGAAAATCTTGCGAGATGGACGCCGTTTCGCAAAGGTGGCCCAAAAACCGAGACTAGTACTGACTGTCTTTGGGAATTGTGGTCTTTTGCTGACGACAGTCGTCCAGCTCTTTCGCAAGAGTTTGTCGAGGATGCCGTCCGGCTACTCGTGACACGCTTCATTCCCTTGAAGCCCGCAGATCTTGAAGGCTGGATGTCTGATCCAGAAGAATGGGTCAATTTGGAAGATAAGGAAAACGATCAATGGGAATATGAATTGCGAGTGCGTCCCGCATCTAGGTTCAGCTTGTCGGGAGTCTCATCTTTCTAGCCGTGCGGTGAACGCGTCTTGATGACTCTTTCATCCCAATACAAGGATTATGTCACGCCGCTCCTTGAAACTACGTTCAAGCAGACAATTAGTAAATACACATCCCGCATGCGTGCCTATACTGACAGGATCGTATCCAGTGCAACCAACGGTTGATTTGGCGAGTGTCATACAAAAGGAGGCCTTGTACTGTGCCATCGGACGTTGCGCGACTCGCCTACGAGACGTCATTCCTTTCACCCAATGGTTGCAACACAATCTCCTCGCGGAGGCAAGGGAAACGAACCCAAAGTGAATACGTTTTCGAAGTTTCATGGATCATATTCACTCGTTTAACACTACAGTTATCCTATCATCAAGCGTCGTATAGCCTGGCTGATGGGAAAATGGATCAATGACATGTGTACACCCGCCAACGATCCAAATATCTGGGAACTCCTCATCCACTTACTGCGAGACAGAGGACCTGGCACGGATTCTGTCGTTCGTCTAACCGCCGCCACAGCCTTGCGGGAGTGCATCGACGTACGTTGTATTTCATGTGTGCGCGATATTCGTTCATCTTCGATTTTTCACGTTTCATTAGACCCTTGATTTTGACTTCGATGTCTTCGCACCTTACTTGCCCGCCGCAATCACTGAGCTTGTGAAGCTTATGGGAGAGGCAGACACGATGGAAGTGAAACAGCGTCTAGCCAAGAGTCTCAACGTGGTAATTGAACGCTCGGGTCCTCGAGTAAGTTCTCTTATGGTTCCTGCTTGTGACATATCACCCTCATTATTACCATTACCAGGTTACGCCACATGCGCAAATGATTGCGAAAAGTATCCCTCAGCTGTGTAAGTCCACTATCGGCATTTCCTTGTTCGTGATGTTTGTTCAATTACCTTAGGGACTCCTGCGGGTGAGGAATGGTTATTCAAAGGTCAACTTTTGGTCGTCGTGGCAAGTTTAGTCTCTGTGAGTCAAGTGCAATGGCACGTTGCAATCCCAGTGATGCCATATGCACTGCAGGCGACGAAAGAATCTTTAAACTCCCTCATCGTTCCACTTGTTCAAGAAAGTCTTTCTCCAGGCGTAAGGTTTCTCCGTCTGCCCGACGTAACGAAAACTTATGTGAGCGAAGGTTGCCATCAATCTCGATGAAGACGCCCTGAATCTCTGGCTGACTGCCGTTCGCAATTCATCATCGTTGAACAGTGCTAGTGGCCCTGGTCTCATTGAACTGGTCCCTTTAGCAATCTCTCTGTTGTCAAATAACTTAGATCTGCTTGGCAAGATAGTATCCATAATGGAGTCCTATTTATTCGTCGACGCCCCTGCCGTCTTGCAGGTACTTCATTTACCACTCATTCAAAGGCGCCACTAAGTATTTAGGGCTTCTCCTTCGCGCTGATGAATGCTTTTGTGAAAGCGCTCACAGGCCAGGCCATACTTACTAATCAGAGAGACATACTGGCATGTCTCCAATTTCTGACCCAGCTAGCGCCCGCTGCACTATGGGGCGAAGCCATGCATGTTGCTGGTTTGTTCAGTCACGTTGTTAATCTTCTGAATGCCGAGGAGGTAAGCTATATCCCGATCAAATCCAAAGTGCCTCGGCTCACAATCTACAGGGCTCGCAGAATTTACTGACCGAATGTATCTATTTGCTTGCGAGGATCGCTCTGGCCGACAGGCAGATGTTCCTGCAGCTTATATTGGCCACATCGCAGACTACTAATGTCCCAGAAGCTAAAACCTGGGAAACAGTACTGGACCATTGGTGGCGGCAGGTTCGTCCCTGTGTTCTCATGAAGCGCTGTGCTCGTTCACGTCTATGTGATTGCGCCCGTGTGGCAGTTTGACCATATGTCGGAGCCTCGTTATCGCAAACTAGCTGCTCTCGGCATAGCGTCACTCGTATCAACCGGTCGTCCTGAAGTGCTGGATCGCTTGCCGACTGAGATTTTTAACCTCTGGACCGATGTGTTCTTCGAAGTCAAGGAGAGCCGGAAGTTAGCTGAAGATGAGGAAGCTGCGTCAGTCTACATGAAACACGGACGTTGAAAATACATACTGAAGTTATTACACCAGTGCCTTAACGCTACACTGGGACCTCGATCAAGTGCCCCAGTCATACTATGCAGAGTCTGAGGACACGTTAGAATTTGATCGTCGGAAAATGGTCAGTGATTGTACTTGTCGAAAATTTATTGTTCGCTCACATGTGTTTTGCAGTTTTTGAACAATGATCCTGTTCGTACTATCCAGCTCACAGATTATGTGGCTGCGGCATTACAAGAAGCCGAGAGGACCTGCGGAGGCGTTCATATTTTCAATCAATATATCAACCAGGCGGATCCTATTTTACTCAAACAAGTGCAAGATGAACTCCGGGGCAAGCAGACATAAAATGGAGGGCAATCGATCGAGAAAAAAACATCTTACTATACACTCATCATATTACTTATGCAGCTGAACTGGATACATCCGTACTTACTCATATGACATGTTGTCCTGCTTTCGTGTTGCGTCACGTCAATGATATCATGGCTTTGCATTTGAGCTGCATGACAAGCGGTCCGAGTTATACATATAACAAAGTTGAAGTCCCATATAGTTGTGGCGGTGCAGTTATTAGCAGTCGTGGACGTTCACGCTGAGATGATGAATGGTAGGTACCTAGCGCTATTTAGCTCCATGGCTCATCTGTTTTAGATGAAACTGCTATTCCGACACAGGACACCAAGTCTGAGGGCGGTCGACAGAGGCTGTTCTGTGAGTGATTTGTTGACGATGACTTCTGTGCGTGTCCTGACGAATGTACAGATCACGGTCAGGCGAAGGATTTTGTTGACCTCCACGAACAGGTCGAAGTGCGTACATTGCCTAGTAAAACTATTGTTGCTTATGAGTCGCACAACATTTCAGACAAGTGTAAATCTTCTGGATTCGCTAGAAACATTCTTGTCTACGTTTCAAAAGGACCTTTCCTCCGTATCCGGCCAGATATCAGAGCTGCAGGAAAGGAGCACGGATATTGATAACAGGCTGAAGAGTCGTCGTGTAGGTTCAAAGATCGTATTGAACTGGTTGATCATCTCATGAGGCGACTCTAGAGAATCGAGAAACCGCTTTCAAGTCTCCTGTCAGACCTCACGATACCTCCGTTACTCGCAGTCACTATCTTGGATACAGATGTTGGGGAGCCTTGGATAGCGGCTATAACTGACTTTGAACGGCGGTTGGATGTTTTGAAGGCTCGGTCTCGTGTCAAAGCTGCCAGGGATCTTGGAGATGTTGCAGAGGGACTTCGCATAGTGGTACGTGGGTTCATTATCGTCCATTTCTTCACGTTCATTGAATATTTCTTCAAGGCAGCTACCAAACTACGAACCTTCTTTCTTGCGCTACTGCAACCGATACGAACAAGTGTCACGACAAACATGCAAGTTATGCAGACTTCAATTTTTTTGAAGTACAGAGCATTATATGCATTCCTTCAGCGACAGGCACCAAACGTTTCCAATGAGATCCAAAGAGCTTACACTAGCGCGGCCCGCACCTACTATGAGACTGGTTTCCGCCGTTATATACGCAGCCTAGGATGGATCAAGGTTTTTCCGTGGTTTATGTCTGGATACAGTCACTAACCAGAGCGTCAGGCGAGGACGCTAGAGAAGCACGAGTCGATCATCTCAGGAAACGGAGACGACGGTGAACCATCCCTATGTCAAGATCGTCTGGCATATGCAAAGATAGAAGGGTCCGGCGTCGTACTCGCTTACATGGCAGATGACAAGTCTCACGTGAGTGTCGTGCCGTCGTACTTGTGACACTCTTATTTTTGAGACCTTTACACAGAAAGAGCCTATCGAAGCCATTCTCAGATCCATTCTTCTGGTGTTGATGGATAATGCCACCGCAGAATATGCGTTCATAACCACTTTCTTCCATTCTGAGCCCATTGCGCTTCCTCTTGCGAAGGAACATGATAGCACCCTGTTCTCACCTCCTGCCACTCTTTTGTCACCTGATCGTGGTTATGACGATAGAAGGTCCAATGCTGGTTCCGAAGTGGGCAGTCATGTTTCAAGACCCTTCCGCAGTAATGGGCAGGAACCTCGCAATGTAACAGCACGTCCCAGCCTTATGGAGAAGGCCGAGCGCGCACCGTTAGATGCAATCTGGAAACAAGTCCTAGATCCTGTTCTAGAATACTGCAAGGTACGGCATTCGTTTCCCCTTCGGTTATCTGTGAAAACCAACAAGACAGATTTTCCTTACTACCGTTCTTGAACCCATGCCGCCAGCCGTGCCTCTACTCACGATGATCCGTCTGACGGAGGCTGTAACTGCAGAAGTGCAGAAGAGGGACTGTCCGCCTCTGGAGAACTTCTTGTTCACCGTGCGATTGCAAATGTGGCCTGCATTCCAGAAAATCATGTCTGAACATTGTGATACTTTGAGGAAGCTTGCCGAAGGCGGAGCGGCTAGCTACTTCAGTAGAGCTGCGTCAACGACGGATGCGTCTGTTTCAAATGTACGTCTCTTTAGTGTGAGCTACCTGCGGGGTTGACCTTAAATGTTGCAGGTTTGTAACAGATACATTGTTATGTTTAATTCCTTCGTCATCCTGACTGACCAGGAAGAAGAGACGATGATATTTTCCAAGTAAACACTCAGCTTGTCTTCCTCTTCAATAGCTCATGGTATTACGCAGTCTCCTTCGCCTCCGACAAGAGCTTACTAAATTAATCGCTCGTCATACGGAGAGCATTAGTGACGACGTCGCTAAAGCTACCAAACAATCAGCAATGTACGAGGTCCTTTTGCAGGAACTAAATGTAGGTCATTTCTCGTGCACATTCGAAGTTATCTTCTGATGGGTCTTTTCTTGTCCAGAGAGGGACACATCTAAGCACACATCCCAAATCACAGAAGGAACTAGCTTATTGGGCAGAGAAAGAAGAAGAGGCTCGACGCCGAATAGTGACCATTTCTCAGAGCAGACGTGGCGGTACTAGGGGATGGTGATTCTGATTAATCCTCATAGAAAGTCCATGTTGCGGAATCCAATAGATAAGTTAACTACATGTGACCAGATATGATGCGGCAAATCATGATGGAGGGATGCGATCAAGAAAGTATGCGCCTCGGAACCAACGAGAAAAGAATGTCGATGCTTGAAACTAAGAGCAGAATGCGTTTCGAAGATTAAACAGGCGATCTGGTGCAACACATGATCAGATGACAGAGACAAATCTGGCTTGAGTACTCACTGATGATCAGGTTTATGCAATGTAGGGAAGGAAGCCTTCAACAGGCTACTTCCATTCTGTTTTCCGATTCCTAACCTGTTCAAGACTTCCCGTACTTCGCCCGCACTACTTGTGACGGCACGCTTCTTGGGCCTCGACCGACTGCGGGTTAAGCCCAGCCGGGTGGAGCGGAAATCGAGCGAAGGAGAGTGATCGAGGGTGGATACAGAAGGTGGTTTAACAAGAGCCGGGTTGGATGCTCCTGCACGTCCTTCGAGCGCCTCGCGTAAATCAGTCACGCCCACCCCGCGGACTGACCGCGTCAGACTTTGTAGGGAGAGGTTCTCAATAGCCATAAGAGCAGGTGATAACTTCAGCAGAAGTGGGCCACCTTCCGACCTCTGTCTCTGGTTGTTAGGCCTCTCTGCTGCTAAGGTTGAAGATAAGTAAAGTAATCAATATTAGATAGTCCGCCTTACAGTCGTTAAGAGCCATGTCTACGGTCCATTTGACCGAAAAACGGCGTAGTAATCCTTGGCGGTCGAGCCCTGTTGCTTCTTGAACATATTTAGACGACATCAGAATCGCCCGTGCCTCCTCGGCATTGACGGGTGACCACTGCGCCATTTCCACGTCTCCTTCACTAGCGGGGAATGTTACTTCTGCTTCCGCTGGTCTTAGGACCCCAGGAATGAACTCCGGGAGAGAAGGGAGAGTTGGAGGCATTTCCATTGTTGACAAGGACTTATTCCATTCATCAATAATGTTTCAAGACTTTTAAAAAAAACTGACCTTCTCGGCAAGGTCCACCAGTCCCGGGCATTCCCACACACGACCGAGCACCAACCAAACACGAGCCAGCAACTCGTGGATCACTTTGATTCGCTGTTTGGGACCACCGTTCGTCCCATTTTCAATTTCGGTGGCTGCATGCAACGCCATGAGCATTGGGAGACCAACAAGGAGACCACGGGTGGGAACTTCCTCATGGATAGCAGAAAGTACATGTTGAATAAGCGCATAGTCCGACAAGGACGCGGATGCAGATGCAGAAACCTTCTCAGGCACGTTCTCCAATAAACGTTGTGCAGTTGAACTTTTCCGCGTCCGGACTAACGGTGCCGGCGATCTTCGGGAAGGTGAAGAGCCTTGCAGGTTGAAGCCATTGGCATTGGGACCTGTCTCATTCTGAGGCGTACTGGCTGTTACTCCGATTGTAGGGATGTCACCATTTGTGGAGTATGCGGGCGACGGAGATGAGCTGAATGAGATGCCAAGAGACGGAGTGGTCGCCAGTATAAAGAGATAAGCATGTGTAGCATGGAGCGATCGCGTCGCCGAGTCGCCGAATAAAAGGAGGCCGATACTACTAGCTTGGTGTGTCGGGCTACCTTCGACCAGGGGGCGAGGACGTCTGACTCCATGTTCATCTGTCGTATCTCCACGTTTTGGAATCTCTTGGCGCAAGTAACTAACAAGCGTATGGGCATAATCACTCCGTACCGAGTAATCGCCGTCGCAGAGGAGACTCAGGGTCTCATACCATATTTCTCCGGAAACTTTTGTCCTTCGAGACCCGTGAGAAGGGAGTGCTTGCGAAGGAACAATATTTGGTAGAGTGGGGATGGTAGATGAGGCAATATTTTGTTTGACATTCCTGTCATCCAAAGACTCGTCGGAGCCATCAGCAGCACGCATGAGACCTATAAGACCGGCAAGGAGACATCTAATGGCCTGACTTCGCCTGCGGTGATCAGGATCTTTGTCGCGACCAGTGACCCCTTGCATCTCAACGGTTACGAGGCGGCTGATAAGCTCACTAGCAAGGTCTTGAATCTGGTCAGAATAGTAGATGTGTGCGCCCAAAGACGATATGCACTCCACGAGCGACGGTAGGAGGGCATCGTCAGGATCGATTGATACGCGTCGTAGGACCTGAGTGATAAGGTTCGAGATGATGTCCGATGTGGACAAATTTACGAGAGGGACGGGGGACGTGAAGACCGCAGGAACCATAGCAGCTAAAGCTTTATGCTGTGCCGTGCATTCTGGTGAGTCCTGTATCAAAAGGAGCTGTTCCACCAATCGCGTCGGCACTGCATAGCGATACTGGTATTGAGCCCATTCACACGCCTTCTGAGCTAGCCATCGACATTGGTCAATTTCCTCCCAAACTTTGAGATCACCGAGCGCCTCGAACGTCGCTTGCATCAAAAACCCCATTTGAGCGCCATTAGAATGTTGTATCATGTGTTGCAGCGCCCTTAACGATGTATCTAGAACATCGGAGGAAGACGGACCACTCTCCCCGTCTACGTGTGCATGAATGGATGCAGCACGCCTTTCAATGACAGGACGCGAACGGAATTCCGCAAGATATGTGGAAGTAGCGTTGCTTTTGATAGCTTCCGCACTTTACCCACAATAAGGTGTATGTTCTTCCTGCATATGGCACCAAGACTCACCGCTCGTCGAGTACGGACAGGTCCGCGTTCATGACATGGAAGAGCAAAGAATGAGAGATGATTGACACTTGCGGCTTGTACTGGTGGGAAGAACAATAGAGGGCTTCCGAATTCACGGCGCCTGTAAGTGCAGCCAGTCCGACTAGACGAGTCCTAAGCAGACCGATAAGTGGTCAATGACTCGTCGGTAATTGGAGGATCCCACCTGTTCCTCAGCTCATGGTCAACCGACTTGACGTCGGCAATAGATTGCGAGGCAAATCGCCGTAGAACAGCCAGGTAATCTAAGGCCAAGTTGAAATCCGCTCCAATGACGTGACCGTCCGTGAAAGTACACCATGCGGTGAACTGTGACATAGGTGAGCTTAGCCTAGACAAAATTGCGCTTATAATACTAACAACGCTGGCCGCTCGCGCTACCACCTCGAGGTCAGAAGAGAGGGATTCCAGGGTGACCTTGAGGCATGCGACCAAAGTCGGGGATAGTAAGGATATGTCGCGTCGACATTCTACCGCCAAAGCGCGTAAAATGGAAAGTGTAATAAGTAAAGACCTGTTTCCACGAATATAAGATCTTCAAGTAAACTTTTGAGGAGCCCAAAGACGTACGCTCTAGCTCGGAAATTGGCATGATATTGAGCCTTGTGGCATGCCGACTTGACACGTTTCTCCAATTCGCCCCCGAGCTTGTTTATCTTTCCCGGGCGATTAGCAGCATAGTATGTGAGCTTGGAAAGCTCCTGTGGATTCGGACGGTACTCAGGACCAGAAGAAGCTAGTGCAGATGAAGACGGATAGCAGGCAGCAATTAGAGACACGTGATTGGGAGTGAAGAGATGCATCTGAGCAAAAGTAATTAGTGCGAAGATCTAGAGAAACGTTCAAGGACTGTAAAACGGCGTTGGGGCGGTGGGCGATTAGATAGGGATAAGTTGAGGAAGGTCCATCATCGTAGTTGGAGCAGGCAGTGGACGTGTTCAACCACCCCGGCGCCAGACTGTGAGAAACTCGGCAACCAGAAATTCAACACAGGGGTAATCGGCTACAAGTCATCACGCCACTTATATGCTGTCCACGGACGATCGCAATGAAATTGACATATCTCCTACCTTGTTCTCTCCCGAGAACATGGCGTTAAGTACACGAATCCGAGGCCGCCGCTTGTGAACGGTGTCTGCTAACTTGAAGACCCGCTATGTATGTTGTCATTGAATCCAAAGTCTAGCCTGGGGGGGTTGGCTTTGGAGAAACGGTCTTGATCAACGTTCAAATATAGCTGTACCTAGTATACATCACAGGAGGTAATATCATAAAATTCACATTAAAGTAGTAAGGCATTGTGTAGAGAAGAACTAACACTGATAGCTGTGCTATCATGGGGGTGAGTAAAGTGTAAAGTGTCATGACCAATCATCATCATATCGAGTCTCCCCTCGTCTTCGCTCTCCTCGCCAAGGGCATGAAACTGGCTCCAATCAATACCCACAGGATCCACAACAATGTCTTTCAAGCTACTCAATACTTCCAAGTGAGACGCCTGCATTTCACTTATCCACCGTTTGCTGATCATCCAAGTGGCTATGCCTTTAGGAGGCAGGAGAATACCTTCCTTCGGTGGGCCTCGTGATCGTTCTTTCCTTCCTACACCCCTCCGCGGCTTTTGTAGGCTGTTTGCTTTGTCCCCCTCGTCTAGCACATCGAAAAAGCGCTGCAATCGAGTGCTGCGCCAAGGTAACCGCCGGATGCGCAGTATTGACGAACAGGAGCCAGCGGTATCCTCCTCAATTTCGGATTCTTCAGAGGACATGCAATCCACTTGGAGCGCACCATCGAAAATGATATGCTCAAATGTTTCGATTTTATTTCGAGCGTCGGAGCGATTGCTCAGTTTCTACAAAAGTAACTCGGTCAACTATCAGATTTCTTTAGTGAGCGTGACAGACGATCCTACCGTCTTCTTACGACTTAATCTTCTTGATCGCATCGCCTTGATATCTTCTCGCTGTTTCTGATTGACAGCGACAGCTTTGTCCCGCTGGCCTCTGAACTTTTGTCTTAAAGTGACAAATGCCTGGTCGAAAACGGATTCCAAGGATTTCTTGTTGAAATTTTTGTCGGGAACATGTTTGTATAGCTGGCGGTTGGCTCTGAGGTCACGTAACACACGCTCCTTCATTCGGCCGTTGTGAACGGATTGTTTAGGTGTCTTGTCCCAGACAAAGCGGACAGGTTCGTTGGGCCCTATCACAGTACCTTCAGCGTGACCGTCAGGAAGCTGTTTGTCATCCTCCAGCTGCATGACGCGTAAAAGATGGCTGCGCATAGCATGCTTAATATCCAGTTAGTATTGTACAGGAAATTCTTTCCCATGCCGAATTTACCTGGATAGTGAGACAACGGGTGTCATGATGGTTTTTACGTTTCAAGGGACGTTCCGATAATGAACACTGAGAAGTATCACTGCCATCGTCGTCATCGTCACTTGTATCAATTGTCGGTCTCTTGCGCGGAACGGATGAGCCGCCTCGCCGAGAGGATGAGGGGTCCACACTGATAAATCGTGCTGGCTGAGAAAGGAAGGGAGGAGAAGCGTGCACCGAACTTTCGGTGTCACCGACTGAAGGAGAAGTTGCAGGAACTTCTGCATCAGAGCAAGCTGACGCGTGCCGCTGGACAGAAGGTGGCGCCGAACCACGAAAGTTCGTGGTGATGGAAGAAGAATGGGACAGCGCAGGCGAGGTACCAGGCGTGGGCTGCTGATTTTCCGGTTCATGTTCCGTCATAGGAGGTGTCTGCACTGAAGAAGAGGCAGTAGCAACTTTCGGAGCGCCAAATGCAACTTTCGCTTTGAAGGCAGTGAGCTCTTGCTGCATCTCGACCATCCGAAGCTCCATTTCGGCTTGCCGTAGTGAATACTTGGCCTCTTGCTCCTGCTCCCAGGCAAGTCTCCTTCTCTGTTCTATGTCCTGCGTCTCCCGTGTCGAGTTGAGGTAATGCATGACTATCTGGAACGGGTGGACGCCACTGGACGTGTTGGCAGGGCGGCCGTCGGGATTCCTGGATGTCCATCAGCTTGAGTATTACTGCTACAACGTTACCTACTGGGGCGGGCTCGTCGGTGCCGCAGGGGACCTCGCCGATGGCTCCGAGATGGGAAGTTGCAGCAGCGTGCTGTTATGTGGCTCATGTGATTGGTGTGGCTGGACGACAGACTGAGAATGATTTTGTGTACTCGAGGACCTGGGCCTTGTTTGAGCAAAATAAGGGTTCAGAGCCTGCGATAATTCACTGGTGGGCATGGGATGGGCACCAGCCGTCACCAGGTGAGCACTTTACAAAGAAGCTAAATTGAGCCGGGCTGTCGTTTCGAAGGCATGATGGCTTATCGCCAGACTGTCGGTTCTCTGACCGCCGTGTTGACGCTTGTTTGATTTAAAAGGCATCGCCAAACAATGCCACAATAGAATCGCGAGACGCGTCAGCGGAAGACTGAGGTAGCCAAGTCACCCCGTCTTATTTCTTTCGCTACTTGTTTATCGACATGGAGGGCATGGAAGGTCTTGCTGAAATGATGGGTCAGTTTCGTGGCATGCGGGGTTCTGCGCCAGATGGCCCAGTCCCTGATAGGTGAGTTCTGACTCTGATCTTGATCACTATGTGGCTTCATGCTCGGTGCAGCGGAGAAGTCATTCACATATCATCACTGGCACTACTAAAGGTGAGGCAGTCACAAGGGCCGCCAGGAGATACACTTATATTTTGTCAGATGTTGAAGCATGGCCGAGCCGGTGTTCCTATGGAGGTCATGGGCCTCATGCTCGGGGAGTTTGTCGATGAATATACCGTGCAAGTTGTAGATGTCTTTGCTATGCCCCAGTCTGGTACCACCGTAACCGTTGAGTCGGTCGATCACGTCTTCCAAACAAAGATGCTCGACATGTTGAAGCAGACAGGACGGTCAGTGGAACGTTTCCCTTGCTTTGCAGCGCACTGATGCACATGTACTTTCAGACCGGAGATGGTGGTGGGATGGTACCACTCGCATCCAGGGTTTGGATGCTGGCTTTCGAGTGTTGACATCAACACACAAGAAGTGGGCCACCCCGCATATGACACGCATCCTCATTGATGTCCTTTCGCAGTCATTTGAACGCATGCAGAACCGCTGTGTTGCTGTTGTCATTGATCCTATTCAGTCTGTCAAGGGGAAGGTCGTCATTGATGCATTCAGATTGATTAACCCTCAAACCGTCGTTCTCGGCCGTGAACCACGGCAGACGACATCCAACATCGGGCTCATTAACAAACCGTCCATTCAGGCACTCGTGCATGGACTGAATAGGCACTACTATTCGATCGCCGTAAATTACCGGAAGACAGAGCTGGAGCAGTCGATGTTGATGAACCTACACAAGAGAAACTGGACTGAGGGGTTAAAGTTGCGGGACTTCTGTTCACACAAGGAGGGCAATGAGAAGGCTATAAAGGTCAGTTATCCATATTCGTCTACTGTCTTCTGATGCTGACTATCCTCGCCCCTGAAGGCGATGCTCACGCTATCTAAGGCATACAATGAATCTGTGCAAGAGGAATCGACGTTATCTGCTGAAAGGCTTAAGACACGACATGTAGGGAAACAAGACCCCAAACGACATTTGGAGGAGGCGGTGGAAAAAGCAATTGGAGACCAGGTGGTGCAGAACCTGGGTACGATGCTGCTAGCTGAGCTATAGATTCTCTACTATCCGATAGAAGAGGTCTACCATATTTGAGGCTTACTTCAAATTGTGGAGTTCAACATGAAGAAAGAAGCCAAGGTCGAGGACATCAGTGGCTGGGCTAAAGTTGGAGCATTCACACTGGTCACATGGGATATGACCCACGTCTTGGCAATGATGCTGAACTAAGTTTGACGAGAAAGTTTTGGACTTTCATCGCGTGAAGTACCTATTTCCGGTAGACCGAATACACTTTGATGGTAAGACCGCAAGCGTTGATATCAGGTGGCGTTCAGGTACGATGAGAAGACGGACATGTGCGACGGTGAACAAGGTGTTAGGGAGGCGAAGATGAAGTACTCGATTGGCAACAAGTAATGGGAGAACATTAATTCCAAGGAAGTCTTGCAGAGCTGAGCACGGGTATCACACCCATCATCTTTGCCCTCCGAATGGCTTTTCCCAACTTCCGCTGACTTTTGGTGGTGAGACCAGTTTCAGCGCGGTGTTTGATTTTGCCCATTTCTGTGACAAAGGAACTCATGAGGACGTCATTGGAAGCCTCTTGTAGAGGATCGATGCCCAAACGGTAAAAGACATCTTGCTTCTTCGCTTGCTTGCTGCCAGGACCGATGAGGGACCGTTTCGGAAATGGTGGTGGACCTTTGAATCGATGGTCATGTGAAAAGTAATGAGGTCTTATGAACTAGAAATCGCATGAGTACCATGAGTTGCGTAGTATTTTTATTGACGGACCAGTTTAGAGTCGAACCTCCTGCGTACACCTTGCTGAATCCATGCGGGATTCTGGTTGTTGACTGGAAGAAAATGATGAATGGGGTTGGGGGACTTGAGGTGGTAGACGCACCCGCTGTTTGCTTGATTGCCTCGCCTTGGACAAGATCCTTCAATTCCAGCAAGTCAGGCTTTTCGGCGGGAGTACTGATAAATCTGGAAAAGGCACTGGCGTGTGTACACTGGCGGGACAAGGCGCGGAAGGGTGATAGCATTGTCTGTGTGATGAACAGATTTCGCTCAGGCCATAGAGGGAATGAGGTGATTCCCACGGGTCCGGAGATTGCCGTGTGTGACCCCTGACACCTGGTTTTGTGACGACTATCAAGCTTCCAAGTTCCGTAGAAGGGCGTAGACCGTTCAAAAGGCGAAATAGGACCGATATATTTGTAGTGAGGTGTGAAACAAAATGACGGAGTATCATTGAAATCCGTCTAGCCTTTTTCCACTTCACCGTGACAATCCAACTGCACAGAGCGACGACGACGACGACGACGACGACGACCTCCCTCATGTCCACTTGTTCATCGTCATCCTAATTCTTTCACGGCTCTACCTTCACCAGTGACCTGGCCCTGTATCACAGGCCTACATGTCTGATTCTTCCAACTTCCATCGTCGTCAAGCCCCTAGTCCCCTCGTGTTCGCTCCAGATTCTGTGTTACCGCTCCCCCAGCCAATATCCCAATCAAACAGTAGCACTACCACCTATGGCTCAGGCTCAAATACCGTCTCGATGCCTTTCGTCAGGCGACATGTAACTCGTCGTCTGAAGACAGCAAAGGCAGATTGCGACAAGGAATTGCGTCGTGTAATCAACAACATCACCGCCTTTTTCGAAGAGAAACTTCGTGATGTTGACCAAGAACGCGACATCGATCTTCGAGATCGTGATAGGGATAGGGACTTCGACCGTGATTCTCAGTGCAGTGACGTAGAGCTTCTTCACGATGCATTCGTATACCACCCCCCAGGTCCTCGACCTGCATCACAGGTTGATACCTATTCCGATGCTGGTAGTGGCTATGAATTTGAACAAGAACCCCGCCACATTCGACAACGTGCGTTTCAAGATGACGATGGTGCAAAACACCCTTCTCTGATTCATCGGGCCTCTTTGCCCGGTCTCCTTGCAGCGTCAAATGCTTCTCTCAGCCCCTCCCTACGCCGACAACCCACTTTGCCACGGGAGAAACCCTCGTCTACACCACCTTCCAGCAGCCACATCCCTAGTCCCATTGTTCCATCTACCGCCCTCACAGACGCTAGCAGCCCTCGCAGGCAGTCTAATGCGATGCCTCCCACGGCTTGGCCGGCTCAGAACATATCTTCCCGGAGACTTTCCCGCAGCGTTCACATCCCCATCCGTCCCGTCAAATCCGGTCAGAGTTCTCGTTCAACCTCCCGTTCCAGATCCCCACTTCCCCCTGCCGCGACACACGGTAGCTTTTCTGAGGCCGCTCCAGTGGCTTCTTCCATGAATCGCCGCTCCTCCCGCATATTAGTGGATGATCCCATTGATCCCATCATGACTACACTCTATGATCTCATCGGCGTAGCAACAGATGTCACAGAGATGTCGACAGCACAGCTCACAGCCCAGCCTAAAATCTGCGAGTCACTAGTTCAGCGCGTACAGATCATTGGTAAGGCCTGGGACGACCATCCAGACTGGCATGGACGGAACTGGTATGTGCAAGTCCTACTTGCTGTTGCCAGCCTCAGTCGTGTAGTCGAATGGTGGGAAGCCGAAAAACAATTCTGGAATTTCGATGATAACGAGGACGAACAAGACGAACCCTTGATGTTTGTCCTAAAGCCATCAGACGAACATCCTCCCGCACCTACACCTACGACTCGCAGTCGCCAAGAGGAGCTACGTTTCACAGCCGAAGATGAAAGCCGACTACGGCTCACGAGACCGATGAGCCAGGGGAGGCGCTCTAGAGATGAAATTCCAAAAGAACTCACTCTCTCATCTATCTCGCCGGAATCGGCTGCGCGGAAAGACGTTGAACATAATGAATCCGCGCGCGTGCTGGCGACCGAAAGATTACGTTTGCAAGCGGAGACTGCACAAAACCAAAACATAGTCATGGAACTAAGTTTGGACGGCGACCACTTCATTTGGGTCAATTATGCGTGGAGAATCGTTGTTGGGTAAGCAACTTATCGAAGGCGATGTTTGGCCTTTCTGATGCATTTTGGCGCGTAGGACAGAGCCTTCGGAACTTCCTGGGACTAGGATTTCACATCTTCTAGCTCCCACGGATACTAGCATATTTCGGGATGCAACATATAGGCTGCAACAGGATGATTCGCATACGGTAGAAGTGCGCTTTTGGCTGCAAGTCGAGCCAGAAGGCGACCACGATCCTGCAACATCTGGGATTCTTTACCAACAGATGGAGGGCAAAGGCATGCTCATGATCGACCGCGAGGACGCTCAACCATCTCACACCATGTGGGTCGTCAAGCCAGTAGGTTCCCCACGATGGGAGTATCCTTCTCCTTCCATCGTTTTGGAGTCCGGTGAAATTGGAGATGAACCCATTGCTGAAGAGGAGCCAATGTCAAAACCGCTTACCGACCGCACAGGACTCGACCCACTGACTCCATTTCCCTTCACGCAGCCAATCTCTACGGAGCTCATATTGTGTCGTATATGCGAGTGTCAGGTCCCACAGTGGTACTTCGAGAAACACAGCGAGACCTGCGTTGAGGTGCATCGACTTGAGGCTGAGATTGTCGAGTGCAATGAGTCTATGGCCGAGCTCAAGAACACAATTCGGGACATCATGACTGCTATGGACACCCCTTCCCCTGGTTCGCCTCCCGAATACAGGGGTGTCCCAATTTTCACGCACTCGAGTTCACCGAGCATGCCTAGTCCGCTGCATTTGTTCCGCAGAGATAAGGTGCAGAGGATGAACGTGAAGAAGGCACAGCGTAGGTTGTTGGAGACGCTTGACGAGATTCTCCAAGTCGCTTCTGAGATCTCCATGCCTTCACTGAAGGAGGAGGAATCGAAGGAACCTATTGAGCGTCAGCGGTTGCTATCGCCGGGATCAGACAGGAAGATGACACAGATCCGCACGTGGTGTCGGCCTCCTGTCGAGGATCATGCTCTTTCTCAGCTTGCTGAAGATGTCGAGCGCATCATGAGGCAGAAGGTGGACAATGTCGTTCGGATGCAGAACACGATCAAGTACTCTGAGAAGATTTGGCACGAATGGGAGGAGAAAGTCACAGAGAGTCTGGCAATCATCGAGGCTGGTGAGAGCAGTGAAAGTGAAGAAGAAGGTGACTATGAAGATCCAGTTGACCCGTTGACTGTGCCCATTCCTGAAGATTTGGAGGCACCGGGAGAGGTTGAGCGTCCGTCCAACATATCTGAGGAATTACTGTCTTCAGATCCTACTCCTATGGCCTCTGTCTCTCCTATGCTGATCGCTACTCCAAGTGCTAGTCGACCCGCGGGTTCTGCTCCCGCAGCTCAGTTTGCTCCTCCGATGTGGCAAATCATCAACAAGATGCCGACAAGGTCATCCACGCCATCATCTATATCTTCTCCCCTTGCTTTGGCCGCCCCGATCACGGCATCACCATCCCCCGACGATCACCCCCCATACATGGACCTCAACGACGTCCCAGCAGAGAATGCCACTGTTAGAAGTCGGCGATCCGCTAGCAACCTTCTGGAACCGCGGCTTTTGGTTACCCCACCCATGTCACCCAATATATCCCCTCGAGATGCCCCTACGACACGACGCGGTCATCGTCGTCATTCTACGGTGAACCCCGTACTCAGTCCTACAATGTCGAGCGTTCCGCTGTCTCCTCGTCAATCGTCTGCAGCGCCTATCTCAAGGTCGACGCCCACATCTATCAAAGACTTTGACATCATCAAGCCGATCAGCAAGGGCGCCTTTGGATCTGTATTCCTCGCAAAGAAGAAGGCTACTGGGGACTACTATGCCATCAAGGTTCTGAAGAAGGCTGATATGATCGCAAAGAATCAGATCACGAATGTTAAGGCGGAGCGCATGATCCTTATGAAGCAGGCCGAGTCGCCGTTCGTCGCCAAGTTATACTTCACATTCCAGAGCAAGGAAAATTTGTATCTGGTTATGGAATATCTGAATGGTGGCGACTGTGCCGCACTCATCAAGTCCATAGGCTCACTCCCCGAAGAATGGACGAAGCAATACATTGCTGAAGTTGTGCTGGGGCTCGAGTATCTCCATCAGCGTGGTGTAGTTCACCGGTATGTTCTATAGGGCATCTTTGGAGGGTGTATTCTCACCAAGATTCTGCAGTGACTTGAAGCCTGATAACCTTCTGATCGACCTACATGGTCACTTGAAACTGACTGATTTCGGCTTGAGTAGGATCGGTCTCCTTGGCCGTCAAACACGTGAAGGCCCTATGGGTATTGGCATGCGACATCGCACAAGATACGATTCGCGTTCACGACCACCGTCAATGGACTCTGGGTTTCTCTCATCGCCCTTACTCACAACCGAACTTATTGGTGGAGGTTCGTACTTTAGCCAAGGAACACATCCGGTGCCTCGCCAGGGATATTCGCCTTATCAGCTTTCCACAGATGACATAAGTGAATCCGGGTCGGAATCTATGTACAACAACAATAATCATCATTCACGCCGAAGCAGGGCTGGTGAAAGTCCTCTGCAATCGTTTGCCACGGAGCTGACGACAGACTTGCGCTCATACTCGGGCGGTCACACACCGCCAGGAGAGCAGAAGTTTGTTGGCACGCCAGATTATCTTGCTCCGGAAACCATTCTTGGTCTTCGTGGAGATGATGCTGCAGTGGACTGGGTCGGTGCCTTATTCTTGACTTTAATTTATACATTGTTAACCTATTGGTGACAGTGGGCTCTTGGCGTTATCACTTACGAATTCTTATACGGCATACCTCCCTTCCATGCCGAGACGCCTGAGAAGGTCTTCGAGAATATACTTTCTGGACACATCGAATGGCACGAGGACTGGGTTGATTTCTCTGATGAAGCCCGTGACCTCATGCGGCGGCTGATGTGCATCGATCCCTGTACCCGTCTTGGAGCTAACGGCGCAGATGAAGTCAAGGCACACCCCTTCTTCAAGGGCATAGAGTGGGACAAAGTCACATCTACGGAGGCTGCGTTTATTCCTCAAGTCTCTGACCCTGAGTCAACCGATTACTTTGATTCGCGTGGGGCAATACCTCAGTTATTCCACGAGGAAGATATCGCCATCTCGAACCCTATGGATAGCCCATTGCTTACCCTGCCTCCTCCAGCACAGCCTATATCACTATCGGCTAACCGCGAGGCGGCCCCGTCGCCTGCTAGTGACGACTTTGGGTCGTTCAGCTTCAAGAACTTACCTGTCTTGAAGCAAGCGAATGACGATGTTATTCGTAAATTGAAGACTGATTCGCTGACCCCCATGACGCATACTTTGTCCGACCCAGTAGGCTCGCATAGCAGAAGGAAGAGCATCTCACAGAGGCTCAACAAGAAACCGCCCAGTGTGGTGACAGCTCTAGACCAGAGGTCGTTTACACAGGGTCCCCCTTCACCGTCAACGTCGACTTCATCCATAGCTTCTTCTCCTTCGCGGACAAGCATAACTCCGTCAACACCCGGTGGCAGTAGTGGCAGTCACGCACGAAAGCCGTCTGAATTTGGAGCATTGGAGCGTTTCAAGCTGAACCATTTGGATGGCGTGGAGCGGAGGAACACGATGCCGAGCCGCTTGCGCAAGGCGTCTGTTTCTAGTAGTGCTGGTGACGGTTCTGGCTCTGATCATTGGCCTTCGTCAGCAGGACAAAGTCCGAGCCAGTTTGATACGCCTCCTTCCTCGGTTCACTCGATTGATTTGAAGAAGGGTCCTGATCCCACTGACCGTGCGGTGACTTGTTTACTCGCCGAGGACAATCCAATTACAGCCAAAATCCTCGAGACACTTCTCATTCGCCTCGGCTGCCGCGTCGTTGTAGTTGCGGATGGATCAGAAGCTATGAGTGTTGCTATGGGTGACATCAGTACGTATTGTTGAACCCGTCGGCACCGTGGTTCATGTTTTGATTTTTTTTGAACTTAGAATTTGATTGTATCCTCATGGATTTACACATGCCAGTCGGTACGTGATACATTGCGTGTATGTGTAATGTTCTCTGACCTCAGTCGCAGTTGATGGTGAGGGTGCGGCTCGATACATCAAAACGACCAATGGCAGGAATTCCAATACACCTATAGTTGCTGTCAGCGCGTACAGCGCTGCGGACACCAACGACAACAGTTTATTTGCCGCATCGCTTCCTAAGCCCGTGCAGAGGGCTGATCTTCTAGCCGTCATGCGGCGACTCGGATTCAAGACTTCGGCTGTTCACGGGCTCTCCGCAAAAGTCACTGCATCCCGTGTATCATGAACCTCTTATGTTCTCATGTTTTTCCTATTGCATTGGTTTTCGTATGTCATTGATTCATTTTTGTTGTTGCAATTGTTTCATGCCACCCATCCATATTCTTCGTTTCTCTCTGACTCTACCCAAGCACTTACCCAGCATCACTCTTCTGCATCATTCATACGTCCCTCGCATATTGTACGCTAGATTGTGTTAACTGTGCTTACCAGCACGGGTCTCGGCTTGTATATCTGGAGTTTGTCTGGATTGACCTGGCTGAAAATCTTATTACATGCTACCACGATGCGGAAACGAGTCTGATGAGGTCAAAGGTACATAATTAAGGTACTCGACGCCAATCAGATATAGTTTGATTAAGAGCATATAGCGCACAGCCGGGACGAGTTCGAGGCACAGTTTGAGAGGGTTGATGCCTTGGGCGTTTATAGGAGACCTGCGCGTAATCGCGAATTTAGCATGTGCCATGGGCGCGGCGTGTTCTCTCACAACTCTCATCCTTGGATTTTCCACAATATCCTCCCCAAGGTCGGTCCCTGTTATTTTTCGTGCTGGTCGCTGTGCAACTTTATCGCTGACGTCTCCAAGTTACGACAGGAATTTTTCGGTTTGGTGAGCACTAACCACGAGGAGAGTGCGAGCACCACCTGTAAACTGCCAGAAGAGTGAAGGATGCAGTACAACCAACAAGGTGAGCATGACTCTCAATTCATGGATGTGATTGTGGCGTTAATGACCCAGGCGCAGCGCCGTGGACTCCCCACCATTCTGCCTCTCTCAGCGTAGTATCACCGAATAGGCAAGCCCCTCGACCTCGACCTCGTCATACAACATTACCTGGTCCTCCTTTACTACCACAACGCCCCCCACCTGCATTCAATGATCATTCGAGACACATACCTATTCCCGCAAGTTTGACCCCTGGACGACGGCCGCCCGCTGCTGGCGGTGGTACGCGACAATCGTTTTCATATAATACATCTGGTGCCTTGTTCGTATCCCCGCAGCATACATCCTTCTATGGCGACTACTTCTTTTCCCGACCACATCCGATCTCACCGCCACCACCTGTGCCCCAGAAACCACCAGAAATGACCGCACCTCCACTCCCTCTTCCGCGTCCACCTGTTCCTCCAAGACCACCACTGATAAATCCAGTCCCCCTACCGCGCCATCCCCTATATCCTACCTCTATCCCTGGTCCTATTGCAGGACCGTCCAGTCAGCCGATGCAAACCTCCGAAGAACCTCCAACTGATGATAAGGATATCGCATTAGCGCTTGCGCTCTCTGAATCGGAGGCACGTCAGCGAGAGGAGAATATCATCGCTCAGGAGGAAGCAGACTTGATGAAGGCATTGGAAGAATCTCGTCTCTCCGACAGCGGTTACAGCAGGTATGTATATGATAGCTTATTCGACGAACGTCAGGATTTCCAGGAGGGTCCCTCGTCATCGTCTCAGCCTTCCGCCTCCGTGTCTTCCTCTCCCGGAAAGACTTTTCTCAATCCAGGGACTATCAGCGCACATAGTATGTCAAGACAGCATTCGGAAGACGAAAGCTTTCTGCACATGATAACACCTACCACATCCGAGTATTCCTCTGATATGGAGGATTTTGTCCATCGGCAGAGTATAGAACGTCAAGATTCGTCTCAATCTGCAGTTGATGACTCCAGATCAAATCGAGATTACTCAACTCCGACACCACCACCATATGCAGATGTCATCTCAACTGTGAAACTGGACGATGACACTAAGAGCTGTGGTACACCGTCATCTATGTGCTCTACACCCGTCGAGTTCCCTCGAGCGAGTGATCATGTCCGCCCCTCGCCGGCTCCCAATCCTGCGCATCCGTATCTGATGTCATCTCCGCAGCCTATTACTCCTGAACTTCCGCCGCAACCACGCAGGCCCTCTATTGTGCATTCCGAGTCTAGCTCTTCTAGCGGTCGCTCTTCAATGAGCGAAACCTCTTTGCTCTCATCCATTTCGCGAGTTTCTGTCAGCTCGTCGTATCAGTTGGATTCAGTTGATGAAGGCATGCAGGAGGACGAAGATGATGACGAGGGGACTGATCCAAATGCTCGACCAGGGCCAGCGCTGACTGCCAATCAGTATGTTGAACCAGAAATGTTGATGGGTATTTGTAAGTATTCTCTTTCATCTGCTTCTCCTCCTCGGTTGATCGAACCTTGCAGCGATGGGTTTTTCACGGCCCGTAATCTCGACGGTATTATCACCTATGGCAATGGCTATGCCCCAGGTTATAACTTTACCATACGGGAAGGCTCCAATTTTTCACTTCCAGGCGCCTACCTGGCGTCACATGTTGAAGTTGATGGCGCGATTAAGTGGAACTCGCGTCGAGCCAACTGTAGAAGCTATCACGCTTGCAAAACATGAGCTCAAGTTGAGAACTGTGATCCAGTTTGTCAAGGTATGGACAACATCTTACCTGAGTACCACAACTGACCGACGTCGCAGGTTCATCACTCAGCTTCAGAATGGCGTACGCTTCTTTATTTTACGACCGACATGCCACCACCTACATCTGTCGCGAACTCGTATAAGTACACCAATAACGATGTAAACACACTTCCTTACTCCTATACCCTTTCACCACTCCCACAACTGCTCCGTGACGGGGCTGATTCGCCGATGGCCAAATACTATGTGGTTCCTGCGACAAATTCTACACCATATCCTACACTTCCCATTAACTTCCCTAACCTCGCCATGTATTTGCAATCGGCTGTCGAGGATTCCAGGAAGGCTGCTAACGACAGCTCCGGTGGCGTTCGAAAGCTCGCTCATAATATAGACTCGTGTTATCCCAGAGACAACGAGAGACCAGACAGTCTGGACTTATCTGAGTCGTCCAAAAATCGAGGAGTGGGTGGAATGTTCAAACGAGTTATTAACCGCGGAAAAACTCCAAGAGGGCGAGGAGGCAATGAAGAAATTTACGACCTTGTGACGCCATTTGTGTCAGAGGAGTGGGGTTGATCTCATAACTTCGATGCTCACTTGAACGTTATCCTTCTGCATCATTTCACGCACATTGTTGTTTTGTCACTACACATACAATCATCTATTTGTAAGTTGCACTGTATATAGCGCAGCCCAAGTTCTAAATATAGTCACAATGATTTGGCTCTGTAATTTCAGAGGTCTGAAGCCGTTCAACGTTTAACTTCCAACTGAATTCCACATTGAGTCCCACTCCTCGTGTCAAAACATTCATGGCAATCCCAGAATCAACCCCCCAGCCCGTGTCAGAGCCGTCGCGTCCAATTCCACCACTGACCACTGAAGAAGAAGGCTCGTACTAAAAGCTGCATCTCAATGTTAACAAGCACCTAATGTGCTAACAGATGCCATCATACACACTCGCATCACGAATGACGAACGACCGCTCCGGCGAGTGGTCAAGAAGTTTCATAACTACGCCTCCTTAGTACACCATCCTCTCGTGCCACCTGGTTCTTCCGGAACGGTAGAAGATGCACGGGAGGCATTCCTAATTGAACTGGCGTCATTTGAACTAGCCCTCAAAAAGAGCATGATGGTATGCGAAGCTGAGCGGAGGCAGGTTGAGGTGTACCAGCGGGAACGCGAGACAATTGGTGCGTGGATTGATCTTCGCCTGCAGGTGGATGCCTGAGGAAGTGAACATTTCAGAGAAGGAACATGACGCTCTGCGCGGTCAGATTGACGAGTTGAAAGTCGCACTGGAGCATGCACATATGGAACGCAAGCGAAAGGTCGAGTACGACTTAATTGCAGAGAAGATCAACACCCTTCCGAGTCGCGAGGAGCTCGAGCAGTAGGTCATGCTCGTTGTTCATTCAACTCAGATGTTTTATCATTTGGTCAGGGCTATACGGTCACTTGAAAATGACAAGACTGCTATTAATGCTGAACACGAGACTCAAGACCGAATCATAAGGGGTCAGAAGACTGCTTTAGACGGTATTGTTATGGACTTGAGCTCTCTCCGCCTAATGGGTAAAGATAAAGAGTCCACCATATCGCGTCTAGGGACACCCTCTGCCACGCCAGCTCCAGATGATACGGAAGCTGATGACGCCCTGCCTATCATGCGCGATAGCTCACAAGCAGTGGATGATGGGATGGTCGAAGAGGATAAGGAAACAGGGGAGGTAGCTGAAGAGAAAGAGGATGGAGAGGATGACGAGTCCGATGACATACCCCTCTCATCGAATCTCAATCCCGCTGCCAAAGAATTCGCGCCTGGGTCGCATACGCCCTTGTCATTACACCCACAACCTCCAGAAGAAGACGACGACATAGAGATGGGAGAGGTTGCAGAAGATCCAAAAGTGAAAGCGAAGAGAGCCCGGGAAGAATTGGAGGAAGGAGAAGCAAGCGATGCAAGCAGTGCGTTGTCTGATCCACCAGATGATTGAATGTGCATGACTAGTTTCATACGTGTTCTTCTGGTACATTAACATCAAAATGTATGAAATCTCGTGCACACGTGATTTTTCCGCTATAATGCTCCCCAGCCAGACGTGCAATTGCTTCCATAGCCGTCTTCGCCACCGGATCGATGTGGTCGTTACCTGGATATCTGGCTGAGAAATGATTAAGCACCAACTGCTTTGCTCTAATCCGTGCCGCGAAAGCCCCAGCCATCTGGGGGGTGGAGTGTCCTCTGGATTTTGTGCGTACCTCTACGCTTTCAAATGTGTCTTCAGCTTTGGTATTTGGATCCAAGGTTGGTAAATGGGCATTTGTCGCTTCGTGTATCAGCAAGTCAGCGGACGAAGCTAGTTCTGCTATTGGCGATGGATCATATGTATCTCCAAGAATGACGAGCTTGCGTCCGGGCCTCCGGGGAGGGCCATGTAAGATTGTGCCATCTGAGAGTTCAACGCTCTCCCCCTGTTGAAGGAAGCTCATGGCAGACATAGGTGTCTTGGTACGCTTGAGGTCAGGTATGTATTTTGCAGCGTCCATCTTGCCGGGCACAGGAGCCTCTGTTACGACGTAGCCAACGCACGGTACGGAGTGCAGAATGGGAGCCGCAGCAACCGAAATAATGTTATCACGATATACATCTGGCCAGACACCGTTTGTCTGCGAGATATTACGGCCATTTGGCGATTCGTACGCATGAAGGGGAAGTGAGGTATGATCCCCATCTGGCGGGTCAGAAGGTAAGCGCAATTCGTGAACAACATAGGGTTCGCCCAGTAAGGTATGTGTATACGTGAGGCCATTGCGGATATATGCCCTGGTTCCCAAGGGCCCGTAAATTTCAATAGGCTAGTGGAAGGCTTTAGTGTGAGTGACAGAAATAATGCAATAGATGTACGAACATCCCCTCGGACCATGCGCACGCGAGGATCCTCTACTCCATCAACTGTTCCTCCAGCGCCGTTCAGCCTACTTGCTAAGAGGGGCAATAAACCAAAGATATGGTCGCCTAGCCAGTAGCTAGTCAGACGACTTTAAAGCAATGTGCTAGGAGACACCAACCATGGGTGTGGGTGATAAAGATCTTTTCAATTTTGCCCATCTTCACATTGGATCTTTGGATCTGGTGCTGTGTAGCTTCACCACAGTCGAACAGCCAAACATCGGCATTCAATCGCAAGGCGAGTGCAGAATGATTTCTCGTGGAGGATGGCTGCGCTGAAGCGGTACCAAGGAAGGTGAGGTTGACTGATGTAAGTCCTCGACGTCCCGCCATGGATGTTAGATACAAAAGTTGTACAAAAGGATTGGAGGGGTTATTCTACAACTTTAGGATCATGATTAGGGAATTGGTTGGGTAATTATAGGAGACTCTATTGAAAGACTGCATCTAAAAAATGTCCCTGGCAGGAATTGAACCTGCGGCGCCACGGTATTGTGAGTTCCACAACGTGGCGATTTAACCACTAATCGACAGGGACTTGTTATCAACTTCTGCATTGAAGCGAATAAGGTCACCAATGCCTCCACTGATCAGATCGTTCAGTTCATAATCGGTTTGTACATTTGCCGATATGATAATAAGAATTACATGTCAGCGTACATAAATAGTCACAGAAGATCCAAGTAAATGGTAAAGATGGAAAAAATATTGCATATGTAATGAATCAAGGAATAAGTCCATGCGCTCGTAGCAATGCACCCCATCTAGAATTGAGTAATTGTCTTAGGCTGTGTTTGAAGTAAAACGCATACGCACTCTTCCTTTTCAGATTCGACCTCAGCTAGCCTCCTTTTCAATTGCCTGCAGGCAAAGTCAATCAAGGAGATGGAGCGAGAAACGAAATACCTACGCGTTCTCCTTTCTAAGTGTATTCCGTGATTCCTTCGTCTCACGAAGATCAGCCGTCATACTGGTCCAAGCTTCATCGTCGGGGAGATGTGCATCATTATACATAGCATCTAGCTCCTCGTTGAACGCCTTGCATACTGATGAGCTCCTGTCATTTGGATGATTGTGCAACACTTACCTCGTACATGATCTCCTTTTCGGCAGCGGCATCTGCAAGAAGACTCTTGACAAGTTCGCATTGACGTTTCGTGTTCTGGAGTTCTGCACGAGATTTATCTAATTCAGATAGTTTCTGTGCGGAAAAGGTGAGTAGCGACTTAGAGAGATGCTATGCTTTCCCACCTCCTTGAAATCAGAAACTACTTGCATAAGACTCTTATGCAATATCTCATGGTTTGACAAAGCAGAAGCCAAGAGCTTATCAACATCAGAAACAGACTCGTCTAACCGGCTGACGTTGGATGCACTTGGCGTTGCTGGTGGTCCAGGTGTGGATAGTTCTGGTACAAAACTTCTTGGTCTGCTGCGAGGAGTACCCTCTAGCTGGCGTTTATGTATTAATTGCCTCATCTCTTCGAGCCGTTGCTGCGCTTCCTTGGTCTACATCCTTCAGGATCAGCCGTCACAAACAAGTAAATAAATAGACGCACAATGGGTGGGGCATTAGTCCGCTGCGGAGTACGAGCTAGCGACTTGTCAGGAGAAGTGGGTATCCACGATTCAGCATGACTTGCTGACCCATCACTAGCTCTAGTTCCCTGAAGGTCCAATTTCATCCGTTTAATGACACGGTGTGATGACTCGAGCTGTATTTATCTATAAAGTCATTGGCGAACTTGAGGGAATCACATACGTACATCCTCTTTGGTAGATAGGGAAATACCCAGCAGCTCGTCGGCAAGGTCAACTTGGGCGGAATGAGAAGCGTGGACAGCACGCGTGGTTCGAATTTGAGGTGAGACTTTGCGTGGAGACACAATCCTCGCTGTGGTTTTGAACAGCGGAGAAGTTCTCGTGTATGATTTACGACTTGAGTTATATGTACTAGACCTGGTAGATGACTTCTTTTTGATTGAGAGAGGCTCCACGCTGCTTGTGGTCGAGTTGGGCAGTCTCGACATGGAATCCATGCTCCCAGTCGGGACGAAGGGTTGACGGGTACTATACGGTAACGGAGACGGGTCATCATCCTCACGGAGGGATGAGTCACTCAAAGAATTATGCATTTGGGCTTCCAATGCAAGTTCATCATCCATGGATGGAAGGCTAGGTGTATTTCGTGTCGGACTCTTCGGTGGCAATGGAGAAACGCTACGAGGACCAAACCGCCTACCATCGGAGGAATTGTATCGATTTGTCCCTCTGCCAGGAGATGTTGACGTAGGACGCGGTGTCGTCGATCGCTGACTGGTTGCGTCTATAACTGTTGAGGCTCGAGACGTGGGGCGTAAAGACTGAGGCGGATCCTCTGTATCGTATTGATGAGATCCACGAAATGTCCATACCAGATTTTGTCCTACCTTCATAGATCGTATCTTCTATTGGTCTATCCAACGAAGGCGTTGTGACCTGCTTTCCAAGCTGATTCTGACTATTTCGTCGTGCGAGTTCTAGACGCATTGATAAATCTTTGTCAGATAGGTCATGGCGAATTGGTGCCTCATCCTCATCCTCTCCGTCACTGGAAGGTGGCGCTATGGAACTCTCTCTGGACGAAGGCGATGACCGTGATAACGGAGGGGAAGGACCGTTGCCCGGAGAACGACCTCGTTTGCTCAATTTCTTGCGCAAACTCGAAGATTTACTAGCACAGAACGAGTCATCATCTGCCAGGGAAGTTGGAGCAGTAGCCGTTGAATTGGATCGATGAGAGAACTTGGTCAAACTGCCGTCACCTGTTGTTGTTGTCTGTGTGTAGATGGATGAGCGGCTGGCGGATGACTTCGACCGGCGATGACTACTTATGGAGCCTCCGAAAAAGTCTCCCTTGGAAGAACCCGGTATGGCGTTGAGTAGGTTTCTCGAGATCGCGTCCAAGCTAAACGTATGCGCCCGAGACCTTGAGTTTGCGTTTGGGGTAGCGGGACGGGAGTCGTTACCAGTTTTGAACTTGAACAAGCCGTATTGATGGACTACTCATGCAATTGTCAGTCATCACATAGGGGAATGCAATGCTTAGGTACGAACTTGTTTGGACAATGCGACCTGGAATCCTTGAGGTCTGAACAATGTCTTCCTCGGGTTCATCCGGTGGATCGCTGGAGGTGACTGTATATCGTGAAATCTCCCCCGCCATGGGTTGGACCCTGACCACTACGTATGGTGGCCCATTCATTCCAAATGGAATAGGGTCTGCGGTGCCTAGCGAGTCTATATGCATGACAATCTTGGTCTGCACATGACAGCCACGTAAGTAAATGACCGGCGGCACAGAAGTGGAACACACCTTCTTAGTTTCCAGCAAAAAGTCTGTTCGCTGGTATACATTGAAATAAGTGCGAGCCGTCGTAACCCTCCCACCCCTCGACTCTACTTCGCGCTCATCCGCGCACAAGACTACGGACTGTCCTGACCGTGTCCGATATTTCGCTTGAGCATTCCATAGGTTCTCGAGGAACCTATCTTTCTCGCTTGCAGTTCTAATAGGATCCAGATTGACTGGTGCAGGAGGGAAGACTGTGGAATAAGAACGGAATGAGCGACCTGACCAGCGATCGCTTTGATCTTGAGGTGGGTTCTCGATATATACGTGAAAATCTGAAAGAATTTCAAAAACTGAAGCGGTGATCAACAAATGATAACTCACCAGCACCACCAACGTCAGCAGCAACGACGTCAGGTAGATCAATGACGCCTTTGCAACTCAATCCACTTTTCTTCATGCCAAACGGTAAACCTCCATTCTTCGCGAGTTTGTCGTCCAAACCAGCTAGCAAACGCCCGCTCTTCTCGCCGTTACCAGGTCGCTTGGCAATCATCAACTTGTCATCGAAAAGAAATAAGGTACAATGCAGCACATTAAGTGGAATGCTAGAGACGGAGGTGGATGCTGATGCTTGACCATCTTGCACGATATCATTAACATCGATGCAATCGATGAACCGTCGTGAATTTGAAATTAAGCCAGGAGGAAAACCGTCCACTGATGCATTCAAACAATGCATAATCGCTGCTCGTTTGGTTTGTTCGTCTGTTTCCGCGAGAGCGATCTTGCTGGCAATTTCATCAGCCTCTACCAATTTGGCGCGTTGCGGATCTTCCGATGCCATATACTTTATCATCATGCGAAAGAGCATCGTATATCGCGGAATTCGTTGAACAGGATCCATGAGTAGTTCACGCAGCCCAACGCGATTCTTGGTATCAGCGGTCGAGTATTTGATTCGCTAGTAGCAAAATGTCATTAGCATCGCCAAGAGGGTGACATCAATACTTACATCAATATATGCGGCAAAACCAGAAGATTTCTTCATCATCTCGCGTTCAAATATTGACTGGGCTTCCTCTCGCTTGACGTAGTATTGCTTATAGTGCTCAAATCCTCGTAGATCCTTGAAATGTCGCAGAGCCACATCCCCTACACCCCCAACTGTTTTTGGGCCGCTGGGCGCAACCATCTTCTCCAAGTCCAAAAGGAAAGCCTCGTTGACTGGGAGAAGGTTATCGATATTCCCGAACAAGGTTTTAGCCTCATACGCGGGTAATATCGCAGTGTGCTTGTTCCGGGAGAATTGTCGCAATGGGTCTGCATAGTTTGTCTTCAGTATCTGAAGTCGTTTGACGTATGAACGCTCAGTATTGACGAGTTCGTTGACTACGTCAGTTAGCGCCGTCGAGTCTGTAAGAGCACGTTTACGCTGCAATTTGTCCTAAGACACAAGAAGAAGAAGAATCATCACACCTGTGTGTGAGCAAGCAAGATGTATCGCCTTTGCAAAATAAGGCTAGCATATACGACTCACTGGCTGGCGATGTTCTGAGAACGACGTCTCCGTCGCTGAAGGCAGAATGTTACTGTCATTTTGACTCAACCAGGGGTCCCCGAGTGATAGAACCAGGTCCTGGACATCTGCACCACTTAAATTGTGCTCTTTGGGCATCAACTGCACCACCCACCTTCGGGCAACCTTCTGCCACTATCACACCCCTCGACGACAACTCCACAATAGAAAACCCGCTTGGTCAGGGATGGAGTGGAAGCTTTACGAGGTGTCTCTTCCCCAGTTGCTAACGGAATTTGTTTGCGAGGAGAGCTGTTTAAAGCCATAGATAGACATTCATGGAAGGGATGATCAACAGGATAAGCATGTGAACTAAACACTAAACACGACGCGTCCACACGTGATCGGTTTACTAGGATCACGTGACCTCGCGGTCAGACTATTATGATGTTTGTCCCATAAGACAAGTAGGAGGGCCTGTTTGCGAGGGAGGAAAACACACTAAGGCTCATAAAAGAGCACCGCGCCTTCAACCTTGAAAGAGAAAGTGTCATCCATGTAACACGAGATGATGAATTAGCTCGACAACAAGGGTAATCCAAATGACGAGTGACAAGAAAGAAACCCAAATTAAACTAGTGGTGAGCCACGTCCACCGAAGTTGTCGCAACAACAGTGATGACTTGCCTGAGTTTCCAGAGGGGTGCATAGGTAGGCGGACTCCCTCGAGCTTTAGTGCTGAGGGCGTCGCGCTCCTCCTAAAATCACTGTTCCTTCAGTTCGCGAAACAAGGAGTGAGCCGGATTAAACGAAGTTTAACGCAAGCTATGACCCAAAACTGCAATTCGAATACTTCTACGAGTAAAGTATGTGGTAGGTGGTAAAAATGGCCGGCATGAGACAATGCAAAGGAGGAAATAAAGGGACTGGTTGAATTGATGCTGGAGTGATGAGATATGCGATGATGAATAATGGTACAGTAATGAAGTCAGTCAAGGGGGTGGGGTATAAACTATCTCTGCAAAACAGCATCCGGCACCATGGGGCTGAGTCGTGACAAAAATGACAGATTGCGGCGGATGCGCACAGTGCTTGAAATAAACCCTCCCTCACGGGTACCTGAGGATGTCGAGTTTGCAGTAGTCGAGCGGCGGCGGAGACTGTGTGGTCCAAACAATGACCGCATTCGCACTGGAGTTGATGTTCCAACTCCGGACTGCGCAGTAGCTGAACTAGAAGTAGACTGTAGAAATGAGTTTGGGGTCAATACATCAGGTTGAGACACCGGACGGCCCGTTGACGCCATGGAAGGGTGAGAGCCTGGACTTGGATCAATCAGAGACCCGGCCATGTCATCTGATGGAAGCTCATCGACTGGTACATCAGGCGCACTGCATACCCTTCGACGAAGTGTCCCTTTCGACCACCACTTACGTAGATTTGGTGTTGTTGCTCCACTACTCGATTCAGATAATTCGCGAGACAGGGGAAGCGTTGGCGATGCAGAGCGCGAGAAGAGGACTCGGACATTCCCAACCATGGAAAGACTACGCTTTGGAGCAAACTTCCGGGCTGGAAGCTCTGTCTGAAGAGGCACGCCTGACAGCACCGAGGAGGATATGGCCGGTGGCTCAGGATTGGCAACAGGACTGGCAGTAATCGGCTCTGGGGCATAACCGGACGCAGAGGAATACTGCGACATAGCGGAAGGCGACTCCAGGGGAACCTCTAGTCTCCTTTCATCGCCATCCATGGATCCAGCATTTGAGACCGCAACGACCTTGAGCTTCTTTCCCGGCGGGGCCCAAGGTACGGTAGACACGTCGTAGCGACCAAAGCCGTCTACGTAACTTTTTCTTCTGGGGACCAACACACTTTCCCGCTTGGTCAGGCGATTTTTAGCAGCCACACTCATAGCACCGGCCATAGTTAATCCTGAGCTTGACCTTGAGAACGGACTCGACACCTTGGATGCTTCAAATAACTGCTCTTCGTGGGTATGCGCATAACAGCGAGCGGAGAGGCAGCTCTCCGAAAACACGTCGAGAAGTCCGCGATCGACTTGCTCACGTGCGGGGGCAGTGGCGCGTACAAGATGAATGGTATCAGACTCTGACAACGTACAAAGGTACGTCCTATTTGATATTGTGGATGAACGACGGCTGGGACCAAGCTGATGGCCAGAGTCAGGTTTGTGAAATGGGTCAGGTTTGTGTGTCACCCGACCTGACTTCGAGGGGTTGGGGTGGCCGTAAAGCGAGTGCTCGTCTTCGTAAGATGCCACTTCGGTATCCAGCTCGGGGATAGATTGGATAGTGGGCAAATGACTGATCACTTCGTAAGAAGTATCTTCTGGCAACGATGGCACGAAGTCCCCTCTACAGTCGCCTCGGAGACTGCACAACGGTTCACCTATCCATGCGCCCGGAAGTTCGAGGACATTGTAAATAGCAGCCTTCCAGACGTCCTTCTCGCGGCGGCAAGATGCTGCGAACTCGAAGCTGTGTCCCGGGCCACAAAGGCGGAACCAACTTGGTAATAGTGCTAGTGGGGATGTTGTCAAACGTATCAAGTTCATATTTTTGGGAAATATACATACCATCGTCTTTTGTCGAGTCCACCAGGTCAAACTCGGCCAAGGAAAACCAGTGTTTCGGCTCGTACGTCCTGACTTTATGAACTTTGGCAAGTATGAGGTAACCGCCAGCGTACAAGAAAGCCCCAAGATATTTGGCTTTGACCGTACCACTGCTACTGACATTGAGACCGTGGTAATGGATCACGTCCAATGACCCCGCAAGATGACATGGGCCTAGGGACGAGATGAAACCGGAAAAAAGATTTCGCGACGAAGGTTTGGAGTAAGATGCAGTTACTAGTGCTAAGCCCTGCAATATACGCGAGGCAATGAGCGAGGACTTGATTGCTAGATCCTGCCAGCGCCGTGCTTCATCCACGGAGGTGGCCACTGCTCTCATGACAATCAGTGCACTTCGTACCACATTAACTGCCGCGTCGTGCATTTCGCATCCTGCATTTGATGCGGAACTTGGCTCGCTTGAGCTGCCTACACTTCGAGGATGACCTTGAAGCTGATCGAGGAGTAAGGGATAGCGGCAGATGCGTTGAACAGGTTTGATGAGGTAATCCATGAATACGAGCTTTGACTTCCTTCCTACTTGCCCCAGATCTGAGTGGCCACTTTCTGACGCACTGAGACTAGGGGCTTTGAAATTGGCGTTAGACCTGACGCGAGAAAGACTCTGCTGGCGACTGGGTGCATGCAATGATGAAAGCGAATGATGTCGCCTTCTCGCAATCAAGTCACTTTCACCAGAAGGATTGTCTGCGGCATCTCTGTCCATCCTAAAGTGAAGAAAGGTATCTTTGCGCGTTTCAGCAGCCAAAGCAGTACATTTCTGTTCGAATGCGTCCCATTCAGCCGGGAATTCCTGCTGAACTTTTCGCACAAGATCAAATGCTTCAGGGTGTTTGGAGCAGAACGATTGGTACAGATCAAAACCAGGCGCCTGAGGGAGACTCAGTACTATGGCACTTGGAACTTCGGAGGACACCTACCCGTTCAATGAATTTCATGCTAACCGCATCAAGTGCTGAGTCTAACGTCTCCAGACTATGCATACGCTGGTTCTGCATTCCCGTATCAGCCCCGTCGAGGATCATCGGAAAACCAAGAGGGGTAACAAGTTCCCTCAGTTCATGAACTAGTTGTTCTTGAAACTTGAGAATATCCTCCGCATTGCGAGTTATCAAGTCAATGTCAGCTGCAGAGATTATCTGCCGCATCGAAGACTTGTCATTTTCCTTCGTTACAGGGACAAGTACCGGGGGGCTACTGACAATAGGAGGTACGTTCTCGCTGAAAATTAGGGCCGGAGAGAGCGGAACGGCAGTGGATATGTGAGGAAAAGGCTGCGTGCGAAACACCGAGTTCGACGAAGTCGTAGTAATTGCAAGAGAGGTGGGACGGGAGAAATGAGAAATCCCAAGACTAGAGGAGGGTGAATGCGACGGACGGGTGGTCAGAATAGGCAGTAGCCTAAGATACACCTGAAGAAATGTTCAATAAAATCAGTCTCTCCCAACCCAGCCGACCTGATCTCACAGTAACAAGAATCTTGAGGTCAAGAACGTAACCGACTTCCGTAGAGAGCAGCTCCAAGAATGCATGATATTTCCTCAAATCGTCTTTTGGGAAGTCATCCTTCACCTGAGGCGAGTCATTGACAGCGTCCGAGCTGGATTCCTCCCCACCAGAGAAGTTCTTACGATAATCAGTCAACTTCTCAAACTTGTCGTCGTCGTCGTCCTCCTCCTCTTCAGCAGAACTATCCTGCGGCATATGGAACAATGGCTTTTCCCGTAGTGCTACTCGATATGACGGCTTGCGACGTTTATAGGTTGGAAGTAGCCGTTCATCACTGTGATCGCTGAGACTCACACGTAGCGGACTTCGGGACGATCTTGTCCTCCGCCTAGGGGGATTATTTCCTGGTGTTTTTAATGACGAAGGCGGTAGTGCAGGAGGAATGGTGGGAACAGGTTTCAAGGCGGACATTGGAGGGAGTGATGCTCGTCGTTTCAACTCTGAGGACGCTTTAGATACACTTGAGAGCGCAGAGTCTGGAAAAGAGGCGGACGCAGTTACAAAAGACGAATGTGGTCGCGGAGTCACTGATGTTGAAGACTTGTGAACATATTTTGCAGGTGGTGTCGGAGGCGTGGACATCCAAGTCGGGTTCGGAAGAGTGGTCTTCGTGCATGCAGTGAACCTACTGTGCACCTGTTTTCTAGCCCTTTCATCTTCCCTATCGGGACTAAAGCCAAGGGCGATGTCGGCTGACATGCTTGCCGCAGAACTGCTCAACGGGGATGCTGTGATAGGTGCGAGAGGAGAAAATCGCCGACCAGAACGTGACGGTTGCCAAGTAGAACGGAACAGGTTGGGGGACGAAATTGCCTGCAAAGAGGACGGATCACCCTTGAGTACCGCAAGGTGCTCTGGCAAAGCTATATCAGGAGTGTAGACAATCCCATTCGCTGTCCTGGGTTCCAGCCTAGATGTTGGTGATAAGGAAGAGCTCGATAGCAGGCGTCGAGAAGGTGTACGAGTGTGATGTAGGGAAGCTGGTTGCGCTACGGAAGAGCCATTCTCCGTCATTCGCTCAAGAGTCTGCGTGGTTACATTGTAGCGAAGACAAAGATGAACGCTGACAAACAGACCTAGGGGAGCCCCTTGGCTTACCCGCCAAACACGCTATGTTAGAGACAACTTGCGACGAAGCGACGGAACTGCCGGTGACAGGCGAGGAATGAGAACAGAAATATAGCAGTTGACCCGACAGTAACGGGTCACGGTTTACCTGACAATGACCCGTCTCGAATGATATTTTCGCTATTAGTGAGGCCAGCAAATTGTTTGTTGGCAACAAGGGCATACAATTAATGGGTAGAAATGAAGGTAGCAGGTGATGAATTACTTCAAATAGTTTGGAAGGTGTTATAAGCGAGATATCAGCCACAGACGTCAGGTTCGTCACTATGCAAGCTCTTCCGAGATCTGGCGGAGATCAAACTTTACTATTTTTGCATCCCGCGCCGCAGACGCGTACTGTAACACGTGCTCTGATTTTCTACATGCGTTCATTGACATATGCAGGAGATCAATATTCACAACTGATGACCGCGTGCTCAAATAATTTCGCTATATAATAATCCACAGCATCCGAGCTATATAGAAAACCATAGGTCTTCACCTTGAATATATTTCAAATTCCCAACTGGGCCTCAGCTTGGGTTGCCTTTTTTTGATCCAAGTTTGATCCAATATATTGAACGCGCGCTGTGATCGGATGACGTGGTGTGGGAGATCCCACGAAGAGGGAATGGACAGAAGGAGGAAAGTCACGCTGACTCAGTAAGTTAATGCGCAACTCGTTTCCCATAGAAATGGTGACGTAGATTCAAAGGGCCCCGACCAACGAGAGAGATCATCAAGAAAAGAGTCTTGCTTGCTTTGAAGTTTGAAGTACCTGCGAGCAACACGGTCAGATAACCTCGGGTTCAGGTGTAGGTAATATGTGCTACGGTTATAGATAACATGTTTAGTTCGATATCTTCGAATTCACTTTACTGATTATAAACATGAGTTTGCAACACTGGGGTTTCGAGAAAAAATTACGAGTCCCATCGCTGATCTTGCTTCTTTCGGTTGCTTTTCTGATGTCAAAAGGCAAAGCGAAGAGAGGAGGCAAACTGTTTGAGGCATGGATGAACAATTAATTCCTCACCGTAGTGTGTGTATGGTGGCCCTAGGTGCGTTACATGCGCAAACTTGCAATGCTGGCAAGCGAGGGAACCAGTGGATAGATCACAAACGAAGATGACGAAGGTCGAGAAGAATGTGCTCGTACTTTGGCTGCAGTAAAGAGCTTCACGGGCTTCAGACCAGGCAGCAATGAAGGAAGTGTCCATTGTCCAAAGTAAGCAAACATGTTCGCACGAATACCTTGACGAACTCAAATCAATGAATTTGTATCCCATGAATGGTACCAGGGCGACATCCACAATACTTCATTCAACCTGCCGATGGCTCACGGATCCCAGTCTGTTCTTGATGAAGCTGTAGACGACAACTCTGTCGACTGAAATCTGGATGAAGTTGAAGGACCAGATCTTGAACGCGGTCCGCAGGCTGGCTTTCAATCTATCCGAGTCACGCTCTCCTGACCAGAATCAACGTTCAAAGATCATGCGACCAAGACGGCGTCGTACCTTAAGTCGACATGCACTGCTGTAGCTATAGCCCTTTGCACTTATCTCCGCCAAAGTTTTACGCCGGTGAGGTTCTGTCGCTTGGAAATACTCGGAAGTGAAGAATCATGGCACGTTCAATGCTGCGTGTCTGGTGATAACATCGTAAAAATAGTATAGAGATATAGGCTAAGTAGGAAACACGACACCAGTGTGAGGTAATAAGCTGTCGACACGAGACGAATAACCGAGGCAAAATAAGATAGCGTACCAACTCCAACCGGCCAAGCAATGCTCCACATCATTCCTCCATGTCTTTCTCCATTAGTACAGATCCATGCTATCATCTGATCGAGCGACAAATGGAATATTCTGCGATTCCGATTGTTGACGTCTCAACTTTTCCTTGTCAAGGAACCCGCACAGGGCGGCTACGTTCGGACCACTGAATACGCGGAAAACAGTCTTCTGATCAGGCTCCAAAGACTGGGGTTGGCACGGGGTTAGGCATTTATGTCAAATGAGCGCCTGAGACCAGTGATTTCGGACATACCTCGGGTGGCGGGTCTGAAAACCGACCGACACCGGTGCGTCTTGCACCAGGCACGCCAGTGGCAGTAAGATGCACAAGGCGCTTGCAGCTTCGCATGATGTGATGTAGGGACTTCAATGTGATGCGGTCACAGTATGAAAGGTGTAATCGCTCCAATGAAGGAGTATGATCCGCGAGGAAATATATGGCATTGTCGGTTAACTTTGGCACACGAACGAAGACAAGGCGATGGATGTGCTCTAGGCTCGCCAGTTCGAAAACAGCCATGTCGGTTAACTGGCGGCAGACTGTAATGCACCGTCAGCACGCAGTATTTGTTTGCACAATCAACAATGCTTACAGGCCAAGTCCACGGATCGTAGCTCGGTACATGATCGTGCTAACGACACGATGGCATGGTCAGTGATCCTTGGACAATGTGCGAGATTAAGGTTGCCGATATGCAGACCAAGTTTGCAGATGCTTTTCACAGCATTGTCAGTCAGATTAGGACACCCAGCCAGTGCGAGTGAACGGAGCAACGGAGCATGCGTTACGATGCCTTCAACTGCCGTATCGGTCAACTTTGGACAATAGCTCAAGTCCAACACACGAAGGTCGATTGCAGTATGACGTAAAATGAGAGGTGGAAGCTGATCAAGCCAGGTATAAGGACGAGCGGGTAACGGCTTTTCCTCAGAAAGCGGGCCAGTAAAAGTTTTAATCGGCGAAGGCAGCGCACTATCCGTTAATTGAGGAGAGCGCGCTAGCATCAAGGTGCGAAGTTTTCTGGAATACGACCAGATATCGCGAACAGACACAGCAGTCACAAGAGGCTGATCGTTCAGTTCCAATTCCACGAGCTTCGAGAAGGTCTTGGCGATTGCAGATACTGAAGCGTCAGTGAGTGCTACCCCACTGAGCTGCAGCCATTGCAGGGGAGGTGCTTTCGCGATCACTTCCATGATGCTGACGTCAGTGACGTACTTGCATCCTGTTAGGTCAAGGCCTTGTATGTTGGAGTTTTCTCGCGCGAGATGGACGATAGTCTTGTCGGACGTATCTGGAACCCCAGAGAGCACTACCGACTCGAGATGACGACAAAAAATCATCTCTGGGGTAACCCATTCATCTCTTACCCCGCAATTGGGGTCGCGAATAACCAAGTGGCGTACAATTCGGCGTTCTGACTCGGTTTGTGGGAGTCGGTCAACGATCCGTTTCATATCCTCCACGTTTGGGCGATCCATTATGCGTTCTAGACCGACGAAAGTTTAGATATGCACGCGGAAAGAGGGTCGTTACGAGCGGGATATGATGAGTGGAGCATACCCTAAGGCCTGCCTTGTAATCTGCCGCTGGGCGATGGTGGCCGTGTTTTGGCCACCGGGGCGTCTACTTGTCCCGTGGTGGCATCCGACAACAACAGCCAACAACCAACAGTTGTTCCTGCCACAACAATGGCTTCCACCAGCTCGAGGAGCTCGTCGACCATAACGGCGCCGAGGATGTCAAATCAACCACTACAGCCGCTGCCGCCTAATCCATCCAGTCGATTCCCAGTCACACCCGCGGTGTTACGCTCAATCTTCACATCCTCGCGGACTCCTCACGAAGAGAGATCCATATCTCGCGTCGCATTCTTCAGGTAAAGATGTTATTTATTTTTGTTACCGTGCTGCGTATTGAGACAACACAAGGTTTACAGGCTTTCTTCTGAGTTGTGTGTGCATCAGCTTCGCTGCTGCGAGAGGTAGAGGGATGAAAGGAAGCGCAAGTCTTCTAGGAGTTGTTTGATTGATGGGATGTCAATTTCAAGTCAGACTTGAACTATTACAGTAGTGTATGATAGTGCTGATAAGTACACATAACAGAATTAAGCATCTGAATCTTCCGTTGACCCATCGGCATCCCTGTCCTGACCATCAGATGCGCCGTTCTGAGCCTCTGGTAATCCTTTGCTGGCACTGGGGCCCATGTCTCCAGGCTCCGATTCCACCGACTCCTCGATATTTGCTGCGCTCGTAACTTTTCGCTTACGTGCCGCTGAAGTGGGAGGCAGTTGGGCTTTCTTCACTCGAAGGATATCCATGATTTCTGTGTTTAGGATAGGTAACGGTCCCTGAATGGCCTTGCAAGACGAACCTTGGTGGGTCATGTCCTCGTACCCCTTGATTGCTCTTTTCATCGTCAACCAGCGTCGTTGGAGCGAGTGAGCACTCCATAAATTCCAATCTGAATCGGGCAGCGTCTTCCAGTCTATTTCAGTATCGTCCCTAACGTTCATGGAATCGACCCTAGTAGCATAATAAGTACATAGAAAACCAACAGAAGGCCACCGGCGTACCTATGGACCAGGATATATGCATCTTGAGCACTCCAACGTGGCTTTTGCCCTTCGTTCTTGACCGTTTTACTCAGCGAATCCGTCCTGTAAGATGAAGAGTAGAACTATATCCTATGCTCATATTTCGAAGACGCTGACCATTTAATTCGGCATTGCTGTCTGCCACGCCTGTTCCCCATCCTGTCACTGACTTTACCCCAGAAGACATCGTTGTCGATATCCTTGCCCTGTTGGATTGTCATCTCCGTGACAATGTTCGTTAGCTCTGTCTCCTCCTCCTTTGTCCATGCGCCCGTTACCCTAACATCGCGATTGGCGATGTGGTTGCGGTAGCGATCACGACAATCGGAGGACATTCGGCCCACGATCTCGCTGACTTTTTCCCATTGTTGACCAAGGTCAGCAACGGCCCTAACAACATGTATGTAGCTTGGATACATCAAAAGGGAGCAAGACATACTGCTTTAGCACAGCGTCTTCTTCGGGCATCCATTTGCCTTGCTGCTTCTTCGGATGGAACACCCTACGAACATGGTGATAAACAGCAATGATAGGACGCAGAGCAAGAGCAGATGCTATTCGAAATATTGATATTAGACCAGGTTTTACACAACATAAAGAAAACGCACTGATTTCGGACCAGAACGCGTTGTCTTTCCCCTTCTCGTTCTTCTGGAAAATAATGTCTAATAGTTGTTCATCTGTGAGACCGCGGCTCTGTGATTCACGGTCATTTGAGTGTTCGCATCACACGCGCGATAAATTGTGCAGCATACCAATCTGAAGTTCTCGATAGCAGCCCGAAGTTGTTCCTCTTCAATTGCAGAAAACTTCCCCTTCTTGTACACGAGTCCTATTATAGCGAGTTAATGATTGTCTTCCTCCCGGATGTTCAATCACCTTGTGTCTTAACCAACTCGGCCAGTTTCGTCGCGTTCATCCACTTGTTAGCCAGCATAAACGCATGGTCTGGGTCACCATGATCGGGGCCTGGAAGACTCATGTCCAAAACGCGTTTATGAGACGTCTTCGTCGATTTGGGCGTAGTATTTAAGATTGCGCCTGAGGTAGAAGGTCCCATCAATTGAGGCGGGGGCGGTGGATGCATGTTAGGATGACCGGGTGGAGGCGGGACAAAATCTGAGGGTATGCTCATAGGTACATTAGCAGCGGCAGCGGCATCACCCAAAGTCTTCAGTACACCTGCAAGCTTGGAAACATCAAGATCCTGCAAGGCGCGAAGAATTTCGTCATTTGATGCGAATTGAAAGTCGGGGAGGGGAAAGCCCAAGTTAGGAAGAAGGTTCGCTGAAGACTGTCCATACGGGTGAGCTGGAGCGGGAAACGGGAAATTAATGGAAGGATAGGGCATGTAATGGGGTGGCGCGTCATGGTTATGTGCATTGTGCATGATGTGGTGATCCTGGTAGGAAGAATGTGCCTGGTACGGTGAAACATCCAGATGCTGCGCGTCAGCTGTGGCTGATGCTGCAGCAACTACAGCATTCAGGAAGTCGGCCGAGGTCGTTGAATGGCCATCTGATGTTTCCCCCACTAACTGAGGATTGCGGTTGTTGACCTGCACAGCGTCCGGTGCCACTTCCTTTGCCTTTCCCTTGTCATTCTTTTTATTTTTCTTCTTCTTGTCATTCTCCTCGGTGGGTGGCCGCTGACTGGGCTGCGCAGTTGATGCATCGGCGCCGGTGGTACATTTCTTTCGTTTCTGCTTCTTCTGGGACCCATTTACATTAATATTGGTCGAGTCGCTACGAGCACGCTTTTTCCTGGACGAGGCAATGTCCTTGGATTGGATGAATGCATTATTGACTTCGCCTACAGCCTGCTGCAGCGCTCGCTGGATGTCGGATGAAAGGTTTGGGGTATGATCCTGGGTAGTGGCCATGCTTTTGGTGATTTAGGGTGGGCCAACGAGATGGATGAGGGCAAGCACAAAAAGCTGAATACCCGGCCGGAGCAAGCATCTTTACGGTTACCGATAATGTACTAAATATATCCATAGCCCGATTCTACTCGTCTTCATCGTCAAACCATCGCTCTTCTGCATTTTTATCTTCTACATCAAGCCCTTCATCCCAATCCACCGAATCATAGTCCGCCCCCTGACAAGACAGCAGTTGTTCGAAACAATTTCCTATGTCAATAAACTCACCTCTAACAAACCATATATGAAACGTTCCTTTATCCGTCTTTCGAACAACGTCTTCGCTTCTTCTGGAGACTCGCCCACCTCTTGAATCTCAGGAGCTCTGTTCTCTTCTTCACTATCGCTGTCCTCTTCTTCCGGGATAAATTCGTCGTTGGGCTGCATTCTCCGGATAACTCGCACTCTTTCTGCCTCCCGTTCTTCCTCGAATTCGCCGAGCAGCTTTCCCAGCATGCCCACCTGTTGTTCTGCCCCGTCTAGGAAACTCCTGGCCACCCATTCTTGTTCCTCCTTTGCTTCTTCCTGTCCTCCTCGTTCTCGACCCTGCCACAATGCTGGCCACGTATTTCGGGCAGCCGTGAAACTGAGGCACCTCGGCCTCGATTCCGTGAATTTCAGCCTTCGATTGCGTATCACAGTAATCACAGTTCGCTGTTTTGGTGTGGTAATGAGTGAGAAACGCTGTGTGATATGAGGAGGTAGTTGGTGTAAATGCTTTTTCAAGAATTCGACAGGAAAGGCACTTGGAAGAGGATCATAGTCCTTGGGAAGGCCAAGATAAGATAGGATTTCGGGATCTTGAAAAGTGAACTGCATGGCGGGTGAGGACTAATCTAGCAAGTGGAAGCTTCTGAATCAAATAAAGATAAACAACTTTTGTGAACCTTGCACATATACCATCATACCGTCCAATTGCGCAACCGAGACTCGTCATGATCAGCTCAAATGAATCTTCTCCACAGCTGTCACCGCCTCGGACTTTCTTTTGTTACTGGGACTGGTGCAGACTCACCTTTTCAACCGTCGATGAGCTTGCTTCTCATGTCAGACATAATCACATCTGGAAACTTCAGCCAATGAACAAACACGAAATTACACGCATGAGAAGGCGGAATGCAGAGGAGTCCCAGAGCATGTCCGACTCGTTGGGTAACTCAGTGCCAGTGTGCCATCACGAAGGTGCGGCGCCTAATCATTTCCCAGCTCTGAAAACGTATTCCTTTTCCAACAACTTATGCTGGTGTTACTCATTCATGCACAGGCTCCTCACACTTAACGTGTACCGATTCTGCTGATCAAGGCTCATCAGCCTCTCGCTCGTTGGATCTATCACAAGCACATACGTCACAGGCCCTGAGCACAGGCCCACCGACGCCTCCTACTACTCATCATTCCACATCTCCTTTCCAATCGGAACGAGCATCATTCTCGCCCGCAATTCATGGGGTTGATCTGCATCAAGGCGCTACACTGCAGCCTACTCCTGCAAGACGCGAATTCCCACACTTTGCGCAGCTATCGTCGCCAGCTGACACCTCATCAATTGCCTCTCTTCCACGATCACCGGATATG
>MU837130.1:75269-92418 GCA_029603245.1 Rhizopogon salebrosus TDB-379
AGGTCGGTTACCTCAAGCAACTGGACGGAATCTCGCCATGCAGATCGCCTTTGTCCATGACTGGGTTACTGACATGAACGTGGGTCTCAGTCTCATGGTTATTCTAGAATGCAAACGCATCTCATATTATCTTTCTTCAGAACATATACACAGCCTCGAGCGCTTGCGCGCTCGCTCATGGTACCTGTGAATATGTGGCAGGCACCACATACTTATACCCGAATACTTCCCACTTAGCTCCCTTAACTCTCCCATAATGCATCTCAGTAAGTACTCATTTCGTCAAGCACACCATCTCTCGCGCTAACATGAAATGTAAGCACATCCATCAGATTCGTCTGGTAACGGCGCATGGAATCGTCTATGCGACGTTGTGGAGTCCAGCGGCATCTTTGATTCTGAAAAGCGCCAGCCCCACTCACAATGCATGGTTGATACACGTATTGCCCTTCGAATGACACTGAGAGAACTTCTCGACCGTCATGATCGGACGAACATTTGGCTCAACGGTCTCGCTGGTGTCGGAAAAACGTCCATCGCATTCACCGTAGCCGAGGAAATGAAAAGAGCAAATAGGCTTGCTGCCACTTTCTTCTTCTCGCACAAGCACGCAGAGAATGTTGGCAATATTGTTCCTACCATTGCATATCAGCTGGCGCTCACGTTTCCCCGCATTCGAGACGATATAGCGAGAGCCGTGGAGAACGATAGGATGCTCCTCTCATCTGATAAATCTCGCCATGACCAGATTCAGGAGCTCATCGTCAAGCCACTGCATGGGCTGAAATTCCGTCAAGCGCCTTATGTCATAATTATCGATGCTCTCGATGAGTGCGATTCTGCTGAGGAGGCGGCAAGGATCGTTGCGCTATTTATAAACGCACTCTCAGGCCCAGACTTGCCGATTATCCACCTGATCTTCACAAGCCGCCCAGAGGCTCATATTCAGTCGGCCATGCGGCCTGATGTACACGAAATCCCTCTCACCACCCGTGATAACGATACCATACAAGATGTTCGCTTATTTCTGCGAGCATCATTAGAGAACATACGAACAAGTTGCCCTACCGTTTTTGGCCAACCGCCGGAGCCTTGGCCATCAGAAGGTGACTTCGAGACGTTGGCCTTCAAGGCAGATGGTCTCTTTGTCTATGCCGCGATGGCCATCAATTTTATCTCCTCCACCGGTCATCCGCAGAAAAGGCTAGATCTCTTGCTTCGCGAGAGGTCAATTGTCGATGCAGACATCGACCAGATTGATTATATTGACCAGCTTTATCAGCAGATTATTGCAACTTCGGAGAGTCCAGTTATACACTGCCAAATGTTGGCGTCCATCATCCACCTCTATCACCCTTTTTCACTCGTCAAACTCCGCGATCTCTTTCACGATGATCTGGAAATCCTGGCTGCGACGCTTGAAGTATTTTCATCCGTCATCTTGAATCCGCCTGGCGGCATCGGAAACGTCGAGATCTATCACGCTTCGCTCCGCGACTTTCTAAGGGACCCTAAACGTTCGGAGGGCTACCATGTGGATGATGCGCATGCGCATGAGCGTCTTGCGACTCGTTGCCTTATTTTGATGATGCGGGGGGCCCGGGAACGACCGGCATCAACCTACGCACAATGTTTTTGGGCTGACCACCTTTCTGCATCCCGTCCCAGCAGGAAACTCCGAAGCATACTTGCTCGGTTTACAAAAGGTCCTCATTTGGTGTCAGTGCAGTCCACTAGCCTGCGCATAGCGAGAGAGACCTGCTTGTCCGTTGTGAGTGTTGTGTTTATGCTGAGAACGTGATGTATAGTGTGTATGATTTGATTAGAAATGGATCAGGAGTCTGTCTGACATTGCGGTCGCCTGGCGTATAGCTAAAGCAGCGAGAAGGGCCGAGTTGAAAGAACGGAAACGGAAACAGAGGACTGAGGGAATTTGATCAGGCAAGTGAGTGAAACGAACAAAATGCCACAGGCAAATCATGCTGACCTGACGTTATTTGATCAGTTACCAGACCCGAGGGCTCAGATGCAAGCCACTTTGTAGCAAGAAAGCTACGAGTATTGGTATCACCACCAACTGCACGTAACAGGAATACTCATCCGCTTGAACAGTTGTCACAAGGACGTGACACCCCTACACGATAGAATCTGTGCCCAGTACTTGCAGCTTAATCGTGCTGCGCGTCACTGTTTGGATGCCAGCCCAGACCCCTGTTATTCTCAGCTGCCCAAGTCACACACGTGCAATGGGAGACACGATTTGAAGTTGTTCTTGCATGCAACCAAACCGCAGTCTCTACGGAGAATCTACGACCAACGCGGAAGACGGTCGAGATTAGATCTGGTGCACCATTCAGAAAGAAAGCAGAGTTTACGGCCCGCATCCACATTTTTTATTAGTGGTGCAGGTAAGGTACTCGTAATGATATTGCAATTTCGGGTCCGTTGCTCGAAAATATTAACAGAGAAATTCTGTGCGCACGTCAAATTGTGCGAAAGATGTATCTGAGGGCATTGTCACGTCAACTGACATTCGTGCGCAGTGAGCTTATATCTTGAAGGTATGGTGGTCGACGAGACTCCTACGTCAGTATGGGTGTATACAGATCAATTCCGACATGTTAACATGCAGATTTATCACGGCATTTCAGGCCCTCAGCAAAGGGCGTCTAATATCAAGAACAATAGAGCGTATGATAAAAAATACTAAATGGAAGGAGCACAGAAGAATTGCGTAAGTAGTAGTCACGAGGTCATTCATGACAGCGACTCACTCATCTAGATTACTGAAATTAAATGTCCACTGCAGTCTGTCATTCCATTGGACCACGGGTTAAGTCAAATCGATGACTTCTACCAGTCTGCCAGGCTCCTGTTCTTGCTTCAGCTTCTTGTTCCTGTTCCCTTTCTTCCTTAACATGCACCGGCACGCATCGCATTCTCCCCGGGCAAGGGCATGGGATCCGCTGCTCTCTACCTTGACGTCCTTGACGTCATCACCCGTAAGGTCAACGATTTCCTGAGATGCCTTGCGCTTCAACGGTGCTGGGACTGGTATGATTCCGTTCGCTTTCAAACGCTCTACCAGACGACGCTATAAGCAAAATTGGGAGAGCACGGAATGTGACAAACCTAGCTCTCTGTATTTGAATGTAAATATGGCAAGAAATTAACCGTGTCTTGGTGAATGGCTTGAATTGGACCTCAATTTCGTCGCCAAGCCTAATAATGAATGTCCCCAGGTGCCATTGCTCAAGTTCACAACCTACTTACCCAACACAATGATTTAGTCCCTTCTTTGCACGTTCGTGCAACTTGCGTTCGGTCTCAAAATGAACCTTCATCGGGCGAGAATCATTCCCGAGCACTACTTTCCATACTTCAATTTCAATTTGTCCTAAGCCATCTGACAACACATCCATGCAAGTTTCTTCATCTGGATAACAGTGAGGTAACCAATACTTAAAATCATGACGACTAGAAATACCTGTGGTTTCAATATCCGAAAACATGAACGGTTTCGCAGTCGTGTCCGTCTCTCGCAGATCCGCCATAACGGCAGTATCATCCCTCTCAGTGATCGTGTTCGAATTCAAGTCAGTGGTGCTCTCAGATATCTCTGAGTCCGAATCCGAGTCCGAGTCCGAGGGGTTACTATCGCACGGGTCGGTGGTGTTGTCCAATACGATGCCACCACACTCAAATCCATCAAGGTTGACGAATACACAGACGGTATGGGCTCTAGTGGCAGAGTTATCTCGACACTGCGCGGAAAACTTCTGAGCATAGCAAATATCAGATGTGGAGGGCTACAAGCTTGAAATGACGCGCCTTGCCAGCTTCGGACGCAATCCAGCAAGTCACTTCATTAGTTTCAGGAGATGTCTCTACAGCGTAAGTTTCCAGTGGCTGATCATCAACGGAGATTCATGCGGTATATTGTTGATGTTTCAGCATGGTGGTAAGTACCTGGAGGACAAAAGAACTATGGCATCACGTGGGTTAGCCCAATGCACCTAGGTACTAGTCATCCGCACCGACTTTAATAGCCTTTACCAGTACTTACTAGTGCGGGTTAAAGATTTAGAGGCTTCCGCAATACATCAACTTTCGGTTCCTGCGAACATCTGTAGAAAGGCTCGAGCTGGTGTCCTGGAGTCGGTTTGAGGGTCGTCGTCGAACCCAACCTGGACTTAGAGGGAATTGGTGGTACACGGAAGACGCTCCCAGAACTTGGGTGTGAAACTACTGTCACAAGGTTCTGTCACTTTCAAGTTAGAGGTCGAAGGGACTTTGGAGAAATTTGTGATGTCGATCTGATGAACAAGATAAAGTGATCAGTACGCCGTCTACATCGCCTGTCGATGAGGGACTGATTTGCTACCCGATACTTAGCTCGCTTGTCTCAAGGGCCTCCGGGGCATAAGCCGCCGTGATGCAGAAGAGAGCTTGAAGGAGATGATGTTCAGAGGCAGGCAAACATGAGAGACCCGGGCCGTACGCGTGCAGGTATGTACCTCCGAGTTCATCGCCATCCCTACTGTAACAATTGTTCTGAAGATTAGTGGTCTCCAACTTGATTTACAGAGGACTTTCGGACTAACACTGAAGATGATTCCGAGTCGTTGACTCGGAGACGCCATTTCGATTTTATACTAGAATGCTGGATTAGGCAAGTCTTATTGCGTGGTTGGATTCACATTTCAGACCCAAAGGAATATTCCTGCAGCCACATTGACGTCTCGAAAGACCCTTGTCATCTCATCGTCTAATTCACCATATGTAATCACTAACCATTATCACATCGCTTCAAGTTTTCCAGACCAAGTGCTCCATCATCATTCGTTTAAGTCAGTGCTTCAATCCATCCTTAATCATCGATTGGGACAGTGCCATGCATATGCATTCTCGCCTTAGAAGGACGCACCAGCCTTGTTAAGTGGATCAAGTTGCCATCGTCAACAACTGGGTCCGAGTCGTTGGCATACATAACTTGGGTTCATGTCTGATACTTGCTAGAAAGGAATATGATGACCAATCCAGGACGTGTTGTGTTTCCTATGCACAGGCTGCACAGCCTCGAACATCCAAGCAATCCAAGCACTTGTTGAGCGCTCAAGTGGCAGACAACGGTACCTGATACAAATCATAATGGATGCTTCCCACTCGGCTCCGTCTCGACTCTCCAACAATGTATCCCAGTAAGTTAGTCAAGCACGCCATCTCGACTCACACTAACATCAAGTGTAAGCACATCCATCATACCCATCTGGTAGCGCATGGCATCATCTATGCGACGTTGTAGAATACAGCGGCATCTTCGATTCCGAAAAGCGCCAGCCCCACTCACGATGCATAGTGGACACACGCGTTGCCCTTCGAAGGAGTCTGAGAGAACTCTTGGACGATCACAATCGGTCGAACGTTTGGCTCAATGGCCTCGCTGGTGTCGGAAAATCATCCCTCGCGTTCACTATGGCTGAGGACATGAAAAAGGAGGGAAGGCTTGTTGCCACTTTTTTCTTCTCACACAAACACGCACAGAGTGTTGCCAAGGTTATTCCTACCCTCGCATACCAGCTAGCCCTGGCTTTTCCCCGCATTCGAGACGATATCACGAGAGCCGTTGAGAACGATAGGATCCTCCTCTCATCTGATAAATCTCGCAGTGACCAGATTCGGGAGCTCATCGTCAACCCACTGCACGCATTGAAGTTCCGTCAAGACACGCCTTATGCAATTATCATCGATGGTCTTGATGAATGCTTCTCTGCCAAAGAGGCGGCAAGACTGGTTGCACTATTAACGGAGATGCTCTCTGGGCCAGACTTGCCGATTATCCACCTGATATTCACAAGCCGTCTAGAAGCCCATATTCGCACTGCTATGCAAGCTGGTGTTCACGAGATTCCCCTCACCACCCGCGATGACGACACCATACAGGATGTCCGTCGCTTTCTGCGAGCATCCCTAGACGAAACACGGACAAGTCGTCCTGCCATTTTTGGCCAACCACCGCAGCTTTGGCCATCAGAGGATGATTTCAAGACGTTAGCCTTTAAGGCAGGCGGTCTCTTTGTCTACGCTACGATGGCCATGAATTTTATCTCCGCCGCCAGCCATCACCCAAAGGAGAGGCTGGGACTCTTACTTAGGGAGAAGTCCACTGCCAGTGCAGACATCGACCAGTTTTATAGGCAGATTATCGCGACTTCGGCAAATCCATTCGTGCACTGCCGGATGTTGGCGTCCATCATCCGACTCAATATGCCATTTCCACTCCTGGCACTCCAATCTCTCTTTTATGGGGACCAGGCGGCCTTGGCTGTGACGCTTGAAGTATTTTCGCCCGTCATATTCAACCCGCCTGACGGGATTGGAGACGTCGAGATCTATCACGCTTCGTTCCGTGACTTTATATTGGATCCTCTGCGCTCGAAGGACTACTACGTGGATGATTTGCGTGCTCATGAGCACCTTGCAATCTGCTGCCTTGATTTGTTGATAGGAGAAGACTGGGACAAACCGGCATACGGCTATGCACGTCTTGCCTGGGCTGAGCATCTTTCTCTGGCGTACCCTAGCAGCAAGCTAAGAGATCGACTTGCTTTGGTTACGAAGGCGAACATTTTTGTGCCAGGACGATATGGTACACCTCCTGATCATGATTGTCTGCGCAGAGCCAGAGAGACGTGCCTGTCCCTGGTGAGTGTTTCGGTTCTGTTAAGTAAGTGGTGCATACTAACCATACGGTGAGTAGAAATGGATCAGAAGCCCGTCGCACATTGTGGTTGCCTGGCATGTTGCTAAAGCCTCGAGGAGGGCCGACAAAGCATGGAGAAAACAGAAGATGAACAGGATGCCAGAGGTAAATGCTGGCATGACGCGGCCGCGGCGGAGGTTGAAGAAGCATCACCAGCGGGTGTCAGAGGTAAATCACATATATGCTGACCTGGAATTACTAAGTGGCCCGCCGGATGCGGATCTGGGTGTCGAGCGATGGTAAAGAGCCGACAGGATCGATCGAATGATTGTTGGTATTACGACAGACTGCACATAACAGCGAGACTTATCTGCTTGAATAATAGTTCTACTTTTGATGTGCTCATTCTTACGCGATAGGATTTATGCCCAGCACTTGAAGTTACGCGTCACTAGTATGTGGATGCCAGCTCCTTCGTCATCCACTTACGTGCATTGGTCTCTCGCCATGTCGCGCAGGCACGAAGCTGTAGGGAATGGTAGATTGGTTCGAGAGAACACATCGCTGGTGTGCTGAGGTTGTTCAATGAGTCCAGCTTACGGTTCATCTTAGTATGCGTGTCGCAGCTAGGTGGCTGAATGAACGAAACATACATGTATTGAGGGTTATCTCGAAGCTGACTGTCTCATGCACCGTCACGCGTGGCATCCTCCACAATCTTTTCCGCAGGAAAGATCTGTAGCCCATAGCAGAAACGAAAAGCGACAGATGCATGTAATCAATGAGGTGTGTTTTCATTTTTTCAAAGCATGATTCTCAGCGCATGGTAAGTTATATACATCAGTGCTTCCCAATACTCGGCTCCCTCTCAACCCTCCTACAATGGATCTCTGTAAGTATTCTCTTAGTGGCCACCCTCTCCACTCGCACTAACATCAAGTGTAAGCACATCTCTATTCCTCTAACGGCCCGTGGAATCGCCTATGCGACGTTGTAGAATACAGCAGCATTTTTGATTCCGAAAAGCGCCAGCCCCACTCACGATGCATAGTGGATACACGTGTTGCCCTTCGAGACATTGAGAGAACTCCTCAATCGTCGCGATCGGTCCAATATTTGGCTCAATGGCCTCGCAGGTGTCGCAAAAACGTCTATCGCATTCACTGTAGCTGAGGAGATGACACGAGCCTGCCACTTTTTCTTCTCGCACAAACATGCAGAGTGGTAGCAAGATTATTCCTACCATCGCATACCAGCTGGCCCTGATTTTTCCGCGTATTCAAGACGATATAGTGAGAGTGGTCGAGAAAGAGTCAAGACGGAATTCTCCTCTCATCTGATAAATCTCGCGGTGATCAGATGCGGGAGTTCATCATCAAGCCACTGCACACGTTGAAATTCCGTCAACATACTCCTTATGCAATCATTGTCGATGCTCTTGATGAATGCTTTTCCGCTGAGGAGGCAAGGCTCATTGCGCTATTTATAGATGTCTTTCTCAGGCCCGGACTTGCCGATTATCCACCTGATCTTATCTTCACAAGCCGCCCAGAGGCCCATATTCGCTCTGCCATGCAGGCTGGCATCCACGAGATTTCCCTCACCACTCGCAATCACGATACCGTACAAGACGTTCGCTTCTTTCTGCGATTATCATTGGACAAAATAAGGATCAGTCGGCCTGCTGTTTTCGGTCAACCGCCCAAGCCTTGGCCGTCAGAGAATGAATTCGAGACGCTAGCTTTTAAGGCACTGCCAGGCGGTCTCTTTGTCTACGCTGCGATGGTTATCATTTTTATATCCACCACCGGTCATCACTCAAAGCAGAGACTAGATCTCTTACTTCGGGAGAAGTCGGCTGTCGGTGCTGACATCGACCAGCTTCATCGACAGATTATCTCGACTTCGGAAAATCTGGTCGCGCACTACAGAATGTTGGCGTCCATCACCCAACTCCTTGAACCGCTTCAACTCGTGGATTTCCAAGATCTCTTTCATGAGGATCAGACTGTGACGCTTGAAGTATTCTCATCCATTATCTTGAGTCCACCTGACGGAGTTGGAAGCGTTGAAATCTATCACGATTCGCTCCTCGACTTTTTGAAGAACCCTCTACGCTCGAAGCACTGCCACGTGGCCGATGCATACGCTCATGAGCACCGTGCAGTTTGCTCTCTTGATTTGCTAATACGATATGCCGGGTATGGCAGGTTCTACCAACAACATGGAGACGAGGACAGATCGGCATACGATTATGCACACGATTCGTGGGCTGTGCATCTTTCTCGCGCCTATCCCAGCAGCAAACTTCAAAATCGACTTGCTCTGCTTATGAAGGGAGCCATCTTCGCACCACGACAGGATCTATCTTCACAGTATTATAATCTGCGCCGTGCAAGAGACACTTGCTTATCCTTGGTGAGTATTTCGAGTATGTTGGAAAGGTGTGACTCACCGTGACCATAAATTGGTTAGAAGTGGATCAGGAGTCCATCGGACATCGTGGTCGCATGGCGTGTTGTGAAAGGCTTGAGAAGGGCCGAGGCGCAAAGGAATGAGATTTATACAAGAAATAATACAGTGTTTTGCAGAAAAGGTCCATTCTTTCTGCCAAATAGTGAATCGTGACAACAGATTCGGATGCTCGATTAACGAGCTTCGTACTTGCAAAGTGTTTGGCTTCATGCACATGTCCGACCGTCATCTGAGATGATCTGACTTCATTCCGCACCCCACGTGAGATTATTCGAAGGTACACGATGCAAAAGATGGAGAAGACGGCATGATCAGAGAACCCGCAACTCGCCCCAGGAGTGGAGCAATGTTAACACTGAAGATGATAATTGGCTGAGGAGAAGTCAAGTATTGTGACGAATCGATCATATGGACGGTCGACCACCGGCACGTGCACGAGAATTGAGAAAGATCCGCGCTCTGGGCCTTTGAGTCCCGCCAGCTCCTCGCCTCATTCGACCGAGTTGCTACCAACTTCTTTGTCCTCTCGCCAGACTCACGCCAAACTCTCGCCAAATAGCATATATGACACACTACGGTCCACCCAAGATCTACATATGTAACATTCCACCGGAGACGGTTGATAGCATATGACCGACACGACAAACACACGGTGTATGATAGTATCTGCATACACTCATCTCTCACTTTCTAACACTCTTACAGACCAACGCGCCTACGTAAAAATACCCACAACAGTGATCCACTCAACGTGCGTGATCCAATTCTTTCCCTTCTGGATTACTGATCCAGCGCTATTGTTGCAGTCTGACGCAGCTCGTCGTTTTGTTGCCGTGCCCCGAAACGCAGTGTCATCATCTGTTGCACCTCGGCTGCTAAGACCCTCCCCGACAACTTATCCATTGCAGCCCACTTTCCTCCACCACATCCGCAAATTCCTTCGCTCATCTTTCTGCAAGAATGCCGCATCTTTTGTCAGGAATGACAGACTTCATGATCCTCTAGATGTACGTCTCTTCATCCTGCTTCTTCTGCCGTCGATATCACGATTGCCCTGCAGGTTCCCGCTACATCGCGCCTATCTCCCGACGACTCAATGCACGTCACTACCCAGGTACATCTGGGAATGAATGCTGATGACATCGTGAGTGCTTACCCTGTAACGCCGCCGTGTTTTACTTACATTTCTTCAGTCGCAACCTCCGGCAGCACCGCCCATCACCCCAACACCTGCTGCCGCTTCTGCCAACGTCAAATCCAGTCTACGTCTCCTATCAAACTGGTGGCCCATTCATGCAAGTCATGCACCGCCGCCAATTGTCGATGTTCCTCTTGCCCAGGGTAAAAGAGGTGCGCTCAGCCGCTTTCCATAATCTTGGAAGTCTCAAGCATAGATTTGTAGCGCAACGCTGCAGCAGGTGCTCGTAGAGGTAACGGCGGCTATAGACGTGACGAAGATGTTGATACCCCTCCACCTCCACCGAGCTCTGATTCTCAACGAGCATCTGCACCAGCGCAGATCGACGCTGGGGAGCATGGGGCCACTTGTTTGTGTTTCTGATTGTAGAGTGCTTTCCCGGGGATTCCTCCACATCAATTCTTGTCATTCATTTCGTGCATTATCCCATGAACGTAGACAACTCACGCCGTCGATACGAGCGCAGAGGTGTTGCGACAATCAGATCGCGATGGTTTGAATTATTTCTTCTGTGCAATTGCGGGACGATTGTGACAAGTAATATATATTAAGCTACGGGTCCGCACTATCGGGGCGGTGGGACGATGAATCGGCGCTATCGATAGCGGTGCATGAAAATACTTCACAGACGCAATCATGCCCTAGGTGACTACTACTTGCTAATTTCGCTACCGAAGTGTTGTCCTATTCATGCAGCATCTTCCGGTGCATACGTAGGCGCTTGCGCTCAGAAAGATTGCGGGCGTCCTAAGCCTGTCCGTGTGCAGTATCGGTTAGATTTTCCTGGGGTTTGGTATTCTCATCGCGGGTTGCTCTCTTTGCTGCATGTCGTCCCCTCTCACTTCTTGCTTCTCGCATCCCCCGAGGCCACATATCTAGCGTGGTTCCGTCTGGCATCGGAGGTTCAGCGCAACCTGGAGCCAACTACCGACGTCGTCCCTATATGTCCACGCCATTCACAGGCTGCGGGAGGATGAGGCAGGCTAGGGTGCCGTGCGATACTATTTCAAGCCTTTGTGGCATGAAAGCCACAATGAACTGGTATACTGACCGCAACGAGAACTGTCTTGTCGTCGAGCACGCTGGATGGAAAAATGTGCGTGTTGGTTCCGAAAATCGATACGCACCTAGCGCCAAACATGAGTTGGCCTAGTCTGCATCCACCAGGTAAGGTTGGAGGTCGATGCGTATTTGCAGAGCATGTTGTGACTGCGTAATACAGCCATCGGATGCGGATGTGAAGAATTTGATGAGCGAGAGTCTGCGATCGATATGATGACGGGATCGCCAGTGGGCATGCCCCGCGAGGGAAAGAATAACAAGCTAACAAACATGGACGCCGACGCGAGTCTCTTATCGAGCTCGTACGTGAAGTCAGGTAGGATGTTTTACCTTGTACCGATATGACAACCGAGGGTTTCAGGTCTTGCAAGTGCGCGATGTGACGAGTTACCTGTAGAAGTACTTATGTTAACGTTTGTACCAACAGCAGAGATATAGCAGAATGTTGATATTGACGGCAATGATCCCTACATGAACAAGGGTAGGCAGACCTGACACAATCTCGATGAACGTGAGCGCGCGTGCACGCATCACAGGAGCTCTTACGCGCAAGGAACACATTTTAAGCGCTGGTTTACTGGCTGTGTCCGGGCACTGTAAGACAGGAATAGTATCACTATGATCTAGAAAAGGGAAGGATGTTCGATAACAGAAGAGAAGGACGATGTTATCAAAAATGACGCCCCACAGGGCACAGCTGTCGAGAAGGGGCAAGACAATATAAAGGAGATGGCAGACGAACCAAACGCCCATCAATCAGGCGATCGCTTCTCGTCCTTGCTAGTCTCTTGGTAAGACGAGGCCTCATTTGTACTTGAAATGCAGATGAACTGACGATCGACATCAGTAGTGAAAGCGCTGCGTCGCTCGAACGAGTGCGACAAACAAGTGAGGGCCCCCAACGGACGAGAACACGTCACCAAACGATCCTTCAAACACATCCCAGCGAAGTACTTGCTAATTTCGCTAGAGAAGATGCCGGGCATTGCTTCCAGATCGACACCATCTGCAGCAGCTGGCAAATTGAGTGAGGTCATGACCTTGGTGGGTCATGAACGATCCTTTTACTATATCGTGACCTCGGACGGTCAGCGAATGGAGAACACCAATGGTGTACCCATTTCGTACTTCCCAGACGGCAAGCACATGATTAGCGGATCTGGTGACAAGACCGTTCGGCTATGGGATCTGGAGGCGGGCAAGGAAGTCGAGAAAGCACGAGTTGTTCGTGAGCAGGAAGTACATGCGGTGGCAGTATCAAGAAATGGTCATTGGGTTATCACTGCTTGTGGAGATACCTTTCGTGAAGGTCCAGGAGAGCTCAAAGCCTGTGAGGTTGACACAGGGATCGTAAAAACATTCCATGGCCACTCACGGCGCACAGCGTGCATTGATATCTCCTTAGACAGCAAGCAATTGGCGAGCGGGTCATCAGATGGTACGGCACGGATATGGAGCTTGGACACTGGCGAACTCGTGGCTGGTCCATTCGAGACTGTTGATCGGGTATACGGCGCAGTTCGGTTCTCACAGGACTTGAAGAAGCTTGCAGTGAGGTCGTTTCAGTACCTGGAGGTGTGGGATATTGTTCACTTGCAGCGCAACGCTGCAACGGGTGCTGCTGAAGGTCATGGAGGCTACAGACACGATGAAGACGTTGATCCCCGTCGCCTTCACCGGACTACAATCCATCCACCGCAGCGCAGATGAACACCGGAGAGCATGGAGGCGGCCGTCTATGTTTTTGCTTGTAGAACCGGCTTCAAGACAATCCTCGGTATTTTGGTGTTAATGTGCTTCATGCCCTTCAAAGTCAGTGAATGATGAAAGATAGTGAAGAGATATGTTTCTCATTCGAAGTACTGGAGAGACTTGTGCACCGCAAAACGTACGTGATAAGCCAAGTATGGATAAGTACGTTAGCATGCGTGTCCATGCATGCGGCGAATATATGGCATCACGATGACAATATCATAAAACCGTAGAAGGATCGACGTGTTCAAAACAGATAAGGACGACTCATACAACACAGCCGATGCTTTGGCGCGCATAACATTGTCGAAGAAGCACTCGCGTGCAAGAGAAGATGCTGTATCATGGTCGAGAAATCATAGTATATGCCAGTTGTGCTGGGCGCCCCAACACGGGAATGACATAGCTGTGAGCCACAACGGGGAGGGAAGTTGACGACAGAATGGAAGGAGGGTGTAATAAGAGCTGCAAAAGGCACAGCTGTCGTGGAGGGGTGTGTGGGAGATATAAACAGCGTGGCAGACGTACCCAGCGCCAACCGATCAGGCGATTGCTCTTCGTCCGTGCCAGGTTCGTAGTAACGTAGATACCTCCCTTAAGCTTCCCGCATGGATGAACTGACGAATTGACCACAGCAGGAAAAGTGTTGCACCGCTGGAAGGAACATCGCATTTCCAAATCAACGACTACGGCCCAGGGCACAGTAGGATACCTCACCTCCGGGCCTTCGAATACCTCCACAATACTTGACTAGTTCCTAATGTCGCTGGTGAAGACACAGGGCACTGCTTCCAAAGCAACGCGACACACTGCAAGAGCAGACAAATTACCCGTGGTTATGACCTTGGAGGGTCATGGACCAGCCAGAGACAACCTAGCAGCTCATGTATACATTTCCTACTTTCCTGACGGCAAGCAAATGTTCAGCGGATCTAGAGATGGCACTTCTCGGCGGTGGGACTTGGAGACGGACAAGGAGATCGAGGAGGCGCGGGATGTTTGTGAACAAGATATATCGGCGGTGGCGGTATCAAGGGATGGTCGGTGGGTTGTTACTAGCATTGATGAAGATCGATCTGGCGATCATCCCGGGGAGATCAAAGCCTGCGACGTTAAGACAGGGGTCGTGAAAACATTTAAGGGGTACTCACTGCCGCACCAGGGGGTGATGATGTGCATCGATGTCTCCGTTGACAGCAAGTTGCTGGCGAGCGGGGCGGGAGATGGATTCTGGATATGGAGCTTGGACACTGGAAAACTCTTGGCTGGTCCATCCGAATTCAAGACTCCTATGTATCATGATGTATCGGCAGTTCGATTCTCGCAAGACTCGACGAAGCTCGCAGTGCATGCGAATGACATTGAAGTGTGGGATATCCAGGCACACAAATTGGATGTTGTTACGAAATCTGGGCCTGCACGTGGCTGGTTTATACCGTCCGTACCACTGTTCTGGACAACGAAAGACAGAACTATCGTAGCCGCAATCACCCCCTGGCCAGAAGACGCTCGCGAGGGTGAGTTCTACCTCGCCAACATGATCCATGAATTAGACGCGTTAACATTGAAGAGTGTCGGTGCGCCCTTCGAAGATACCCATACTATCTCTAGTCTAGCACTTTCCTTTGACTGTGCGCTCCTCGCCAGCGTTTCCCGCGATGGAATCAAGCTGTGGGCATTCCAGTCCCGCCAGCTCCTCGCTTCATTTGACGTTCATTATGGTGTCTGCGATATCACCTTCTCACTCAACTCACGACAACTTGCTTACTCGGAATTCGGTCCACCCACTGAACTCGATGAATTCGGTCAGTCCACGAAATTCGGTCCACCCAAGATCTATATATGCGACATTCCACCCAACATCCTCGCTAGGATATGGGCTGAACAAGAAGCAGTCAAAGTGTGTATTTTTCGGCATACATTCCCCTCCCCCGTGTCAATGTCCTCTGACAGACCATTGAACGTGAACATTCACAGCTCACTGATCAGCTCAATGTATGTGATCCTATTCGTTCGTTTATCTCCGTTATTCATCCATCGCCTTTTAGTCTGATGCGACTGGTCATCCTGCTGCTGTGCGCCGTCACCTAGAACCATCACACTTAGCCCGTCGCCCGCGAAGACCCTCCCCTGCAATCTACCCACAACAGCCCACTTTCATCCATCAATTGCGCAAACTCCTTCCATCATCTTTTCGCAGGAATCCAGTTTCTCCAGTCCATTATGACGAGCGTCGGGATGTGTTGGATGTATGTTTCTTTATCTTGTCTCCGCATTCGACTTGACGATCGACCTGCAGGTCCCTGCTACATCGCGCCTGTCTCTCAACGGCTCTCCCTCAGGTCAGGCCGCCACCCCAGTACATTCAGGAGTGGATTATGATGAGAACGTGAGTGTCATTCCTGTGGTTACTGTCATCGATTCACATTTTATTAGCCTCGGCGAACTTCAGCACCAACCATCACCCAATCCTCTGCCACTACTTCCACCATAGGCAAAGCCCAACGTTGCTTATTATCCTGGCGGTCCAGCAATATAGGCCGTACACCGGTGTCTATTGTCGATGTCCCTCTTGCGCCGGGTCGATTGGTGCGCTTGATTGATGCTTATCACTAACTTCGGAGCCTCGTTCATGATTCTTTAGCGTATCGCTACATCAGGTGCTCCTCAGGTTCACGAGGATATCCCTGTTCGTCCTGAAGACTTTGATTCTTCCGATCCTTCGCCGAACCCCAATTTACTACGACCGTCCGAAGCAGTGCAGATGAACGTCGGAGAGCATAGAAGCAGGCGGTTCTGTTTTTGCTTGCAGAGCTGTTTTTCTTAGATAGGTTCTGATTGTGATTGATCGTCTCATGCGCTATCGTACGAGTATGTGCTACACCCCTTTCTGCAATGCTTCTGCTGTAATGGGTATACGACGTGCGTATGATCCATTTGAACACTTTCTAAAGCTAGCGCACGTCGAATGTTAGATATTTCTTCCAAGCATTTGGCGAAGTCCTGCAGTCTCGGAGTGCTCGAGTGAGCCGCGGGTCCTAGTTTATGCTATGGTGCGGTTCACTTAGAGGCCGCTACTTTTGTCCAAACTTTTTCCCACCCTCAAGTTTCATCTGTTCTTAATCCCTCTTGGGAAAACGTTTCTTTCGATGCGTCGAATAAAACCCCAAGAGCGATTTTTAATTGGATCAAATTTGAGCAAGATTTTTATTTTTGCACACCCCAAATTGGCGCATCGGTAAAGAGCTAGTTCGGTAACCAAAGTGCAAACCAAATTCACCAACATCAGAACTTTTGTGTGGCACGAGTGTAAGCGGAGTCTAAATGTACTCGGTAAGATCCAGTATTGATAACATATCGATATCATGTTACGCTTGCTTGATAACATTCTACTAGACTCTTAGTTATGGATGGGCCAGTATCGCATGCACCATTATTCAATCCCCAGCATCTCCTTACAAACTCACCGCTCCATGCTACTCATCGGATTTGACCGGCAGGCTTGAATCATCTTGCAAGAGCTGAAGTCCGCAATCAGATTCTTCGTTATACTGTACTTATCCTCAACATTCTCCTCACTGCTGCACACATACTTCTGCAAGAAATTCCAGAAGATCCTGAGCCCTATCATACATCTGCACTGTCAGGTCAAGAATGGGTTGTGGAACTGATCGTGGGTCACCCCGAACGCATTCGCTGTGAGCTCGGCGTGCATGCGCATGTTTTTGAGAGCCTAGTGGAGGAGTTTCGTGCCCTTGGTCACACCGACTCACGATACGTTTCACTTGAAGAACAACTTGCAATATTTCTGTACACCTGTGTGACAGGTTTGACAGTCAGACATGTTGGTGAGCGCTTTCAGCGATCAAATGATACAATTTCTCGGTAAGTTTGATACGTCCCCCTACATTGAAAATACTTGACACTAGCCCCTCATAGGTATTTCCACAAGATATTAC